>CAKNXH010061705.1:0-40110 GCA_932178445.1 Andricus quercusramuli
CATATTAATTTTGTTTCCTTTATTAATTATAATGCCATATTACTTTAGCATTACTTTACCATTACTTTACCGTTACGCTGTAGCGTAATGTTTGCGTTCAGCCGGTCCGCCAGGGATAGAATGAAGTTGGCTGCGCACGATGCACGAGCACACCCGAGGCAGCACGAACACACCCGGAGTAACATGAAGTAGTTTGCACTTTATTTACTTTTTTCACTGTGCCTCACTTTTTTCACTGCGTCCATTTACTTTTTCCACTGCATCCGTCCACTTTTTTAACTGTTGCCCGGAAAGGTCGGCACTGCGCATGCGCCACGTCATCGACCAAAAATCGGTCACTTCTTACACCAAAAACAGGTGGAAAAACTGGCACTTTTTGGCAAATTATAGAAAAATTAATTTATTTAATTTTAATTTATTTACTTAATTTCCCTGCAAAAAAACGTCGGATTGAAAAGTATTAAAAAGTATTAGCATTTTGAATGCTTTTCAATTCTGCTTTCTGATGTGGAGAAAAAGTTTGAAAAGTATTGATTCCCATTAAGCTTTAACTCGCTGAATGCGAGACTTCAACGTGCATGCTTCGCATTCAAAAGTATTGGATCGCATTTAATTCATCCATGCTTAGCTCCAAGCAGCGGTCGAGAATTTGTGTACTTCGCAATAAAAAGTATTGGTTCGATTTAAGTTTATCTGCGACAAATAGGACTATTAAAGAAATTTCTTCAAAGTAAAAAAAGTAGTTTTTCACTGTTTAATTACTTAATTGATTCTTAAATTATATTCTATATGTAGAATATTTTACATATATAGTAATTACATAATTTATATCTTAAAACAAACGCACGTATCACTGTTTGAAATTATCCGCAAGTGCGAAGACACGAAACCTATAAACCGCACACGATCGATTTTATCTCTACCTAAGTTCTAACACCTATCCATCTGAGCTAGCGGAGCGCGCTGAGAACTTTTGTGCGTAAAATAATAGCAATTATCTGATTTCCTACATTGAAGATTATTCTTATAGACTTAAGTAATTATATGAATAATGACTTTTTTCTAGTTTTCAAGTTATCAATTTTTCCAAACTTAATGGAACAGTCAAATATATATTTTTAACAAATAAGAAATTATTATGAAAATAAAATCGTTGAAACAACTTAAGCCCACATTCATCGCTTGAAAAGTATTGTATTTCTATCGAACAAATAGAGTAATAAAATTCGATACATAATTTGAAAAATTGCAATTACAGCAATTTCACAATAAGGTTTATTCATATTATATAAAAAAGGCTGTGGGTACATGTACCGAAATTTCGTTACGAATAGCCCCATTTTTTCGGTACGAATAAGGGGAGCTGGAAAAGGGGCTATTTTTACCGCAATTTTTGTAGAGATAACCGCATTTTTTCGGTACGTGTAGACACTTTCTTATAAGAACGTAGTTCATTACGTAGGGAAGAAGATTCAAACAAAATATTTGATATAGCATTTTAGTGCAAATAATACTTTTCACGCAGAGTTCTGTCAAACCAAATTTGCGCTCCATTCAATTCAGCTAAGAAAATAATTTTTACATTTTCGTTTTTTTAAATCATAGATGGGTTTTCTTTTGAAGAAATGGGAACGAGTCTCTCCACTCCAGTGCACTGTTTTCATTACTGATTTTTTTTCACGCATAAATAGGTACTGGGATGCGTTTTATTTTCATACGTAGTAAAATTATTTGTATTAAATGCTCACTCCCAAGCCGAAGTGCTGTTGGATTGGGACCAAGAAAGTTTTGTCAATGAAATTTATCCAGATTCGATGAAATGTATGTGGAAGTTGAAAGCCAGGCTTAATTGCGGATTGCGATAAAAAATTAAATTTTTAGTACAAAAAAAAAAAATAAAAACAACCTTCCGAGATATTGAGTTTCTGAATACAGCTAAATAAAGTTTGATGTAAATAAGTTAGCCAATTCCGAGAAAATCGACTGAGAATCTTGAAGTTAAAATTTTACAAGTTTGCAAAATCGGCTTGTTGATATTTTTTGCAAAAATATCAACTTCCTCCCGAGATATGTGGATGTTGAATTATAATAAGAAAGGTTTGATCCGAAACAAAATGATTTTGTTAAAAAAATAAAAATAAAAATATTGAAGAACGCGATATCACAGTATGAGAGACATTTTTTTGGTAGAAATAAAAAAAAATATATATACATATACATTTTTATTCTCCATTAAATTTAATAAATTAAAAATAACTTCAAGAAACATCAATGTCAAAAGGTTGAAAAAAATTATTACTACGTTAAAATTGTAACTCATGTTTCATTTAAAATGATTACATCAAAAAATAATATTTTGAAAAATCCTTTCACCAAAATGTTTATTTGATTTTTTAAAGAATTCTTCATTCAATAAACTCATTTCCGATCAAAATGTTGGTTATCTAGTTCTATACTGCAACCCTTAAAATACGATACTCCTCATAAGTAAGTAGTCTTATTTTCGTAGCTCTCGAAACGTAAAATTTTAATGTATTCATTTTTAAAACGTGAAAGACAATTTATTCTAAGCAAAAAGCATTTAGTGACTGAAAATATTTTTTGGATTAAAACTAGCTACAATTTTTCGAAAATGAGCAAAAAACGTTGTTTTTGAAAAATTATATTTTCTTCAACTTTCGGATGGCATACCACAGCATTTTTTCTGCCTGGCTTAGTTGATTACATGAATATGAGAGCTGAAAGGATTTTTTATATTAAGATTGTTCCCACGCAATTTCTCACAAATGGGAAATAACTTCAAAAGCCGATTGTGCTACGGTTATACGCCTGTTGATAGTTACGACAGCGCCACCAATTTGGAACTATTGGGAAGGAATTTGAATTTCAATTCAATATTAACGAAAAATCTTATAGTAAAAAATTAATTCGAAACCAAAGATTAACATTTTTGATCGAAATGAATTGATATTCACTGCTTTTTTCATAAACATTGCCCTAATAACTTCCAGATACCCAATAGTTCGCATGTCAGATGGCGCTGTTGTCAAAGAAACAGAGGTATCCTACAGGCGTATTATTTCCGAGGTTTGATCAAAAATGGTCAAGTTAGATTTAACAGGAAAGGATTACGCTTGTAATATACCGAATACTATTGAACTGCAATAAGCGATATGTAATTGTGCCCATTTATGTTAGGGCGGGGGGAAACTGTTAAAACTAATTAAATGTGAGTTCCCTGGTGGACCGGCCGAACGCAAACATTACGCTACAGCGTAACGGTAAAGTAATGGTAAAGTAATGGTAAAGTAATATTGCATTATAATTGATAAAAGAAACAAAATTAACATGTAAACTGTTGCAATTATAATAAAACGTTGAAATTTACGTTAAATGGCCATGCCGTAATTGCAACAAGTTGCTTTTGCAGCGTTAAAAAATAAAAAAACATAGTGACTGTCATTGCAGTCGGGCCTCTGCATATTGGCAACCCGTTAACGGGGCTTCAAGTGGGTTGCCAGTCTGCAGGGGCCTGACTTGAATGACAGCCACTTTGTTTTTTTATTTTTCAACGATGAGAAAGCAAGTTGTTGCAATGACGGCATGACCATTTAACGTAAATTTAAACGCTTTATTATAATTACAACAGTTTACATATTAATTTTGTTTCTTTTATCAATTATAATGCCATATTACTTTACCATTACTTTACCATTACTTTACCGTTACGCTGTAGCGTAATGTTTGCGTTCGGCCGGTCCGCCAGGGTTGGCATCCAAAAAAGTGCAGAAAACAAAGTTTTTGTAATCGATTAATATCTTCTTTCTTCTTTTTTTATTTGAATATTCAAAAAAGGTCTCCTATTGTTTCAAAAATGGTGGAAGATTTTTATATGCAAGGTAAATGTCCCAGTAATCGTGACGGCCCTAATGACCGTGAAACTAGTTTATAATTTGAATATACCCAGATAACAATTTTAGCGCAGAAGGCGCGCACTGTGGAGGCATGTGGGCGTATTAATCCGCACTACGTGCGTTCAGATCTCCTCGCAGATGTGTCATCCATGGATCCATGGATTCTAATAAATGAAGTAGCTAGAAACGTTACATTGAAAAATTGTATTGCAATTGAATACAAAATACTGTTTGAGTAATATAAAGCAACGTCGAACGATATTTAATACTTATTCAGGTAGGTAGTTGTTGAAACATTTTTTAACGGCACTGATGAAATAATGTTTTGGTAACATGTACTTAATATAACATCTTAACATATATACCTTGTACTAAAAACTTAACATTATTTGTATGTATACCATTAAGCCATTTCCCTTTCGGGGTAGGCGTGACACTACCCGATTCTGCACGGAAAAAGTTAGTTGTTGAAATTTTGAATGATTGAGTCAACCACTTTAGGATAGGGTTAAACGTATGTCATAAATTGGAAGAATCGTCTTACAAACCTTGATTGATAAATGTTTAAAAAGTAGAAAGAGTTGTCGAAGGTACAAAATAATTTCAATGAAAATGTGAAGACCAGAGGAATAGAGTTCTTGAAACACTGATACACTAATGCTTCGAAGCCAGTCAATGAAACTTTCGATGACTCCTAACGAGTTTTTAGAAAACAGTATAGCCAAGTTAAAAAAATATATATTACGCGGTTATATTTACTATATTGTTATTCACATAGACTCACGCTTAAGTTATATTTATTTTTACAGATACACACGAACCTATGAAAAATCGAAAGAAATTTTGCGGCGGGATTCGAACTAACTAACACCTATCGAACGCAACTTATCCCTAACCACTAGACCCCACGGCTAACTTAACACATTGAATATTTTGCACAAATGTCAGTGAAAAGTCAAATTTAAATCCGCGCTCATTTGTTCATTGCCGGTGACCGCGACTCCATTCAGACTTATACAGATACCACTTCACCTGAGCGTCACTACGTGTTAATACAAGCATCCAATGTGACTGTACATTGTGAATATATAGATATGTAGAAGACAGTCAACGAATTCTTCGACAACTTATAAATCAGTTATTCGTTTCTGTGCTAGAGTTATTGTATTCCAAATCGTTTGGAATCTGGAGGACTTTTTATGAACAATTGAATGTTTGCCTTAAACTTTGTCAAAATCTGCTGAATAAAAATTCGAAAACTGATGTTCCTATATTGTCTTCCAATAATTCGATGACTTTTTTCACTTTTTCGATGAAGTCTGCGGTTCTTTAATCAAAATTATACGAGATTCTAAAAAAAAGTGGCCTATCCTAGAATGGTTGACTAGTCAAGTGAAGTTTCGACAACTTATTTTTTCCGTGTGGTAGTGTTTCTAGGTGGATAGTTTCTTGTAATAAATAACTACAAATGTGGGCTCACCACACCCACGACACGCCAACAGCACGCAGTTAGTAGTATTCCCGAACGGTCACCCATCCAAGTACTAACCGCGCCCAACACTGCTTAACTTCAGTAATCTAACGAGAACTGGTTTTTTCAGCGTGGTATGGCCGTTGGCATTATTTAAATAATATGAATAACGTTGAATTATAATGCCTTTTGAAACCGCAATACTCTTTAAATAATATAAATAACGTCGACGTATAATGTCTTTTGAAACCGCAAAATTCTTCAAATAATATAAATAACGTCAAATTACCCGGTAAGAAGGCTTGAATAGAATAAGATAAAAAATTTCTGACTTTAACGTAAAAGCAGAGGTAATTTTATTATTTTTAATACCTGATTTTCCCTTTAGGCTTCAATGTACAAAAATAGAATAGGTTATCTCAAACATGTAATTTCCGGCTATTCATATAGCGTCAATGACATCTCTCTCGTATTCAGTAAAGCAGGATAGATTTGAAATGTATTTAATTCACTCTTATTCCTTCAAGAAATATGTCCATAAAATTGTTTCAATTATCCATTTTGGAATATAAGTTAGGAAGGGTTCAATCTAATGAAATTAATTGAGTGTAATAGATTTTGTGATACCTGAATTCCAAGTATAATTTATGTGTTTAAAAAAAATTAGTTATCCTAAATAACTTGAAGATTTGAATTCAATGTAGATAAAGTAAATTTTGATATGACTTTTATAATTGTGAATAAATTGTATCTAAATTCGATTGATTCAAGTCAATGAATTAGAGATAGCCAGAAAATTATATTTTTCAAAGTGTATTGACAGGAATAGCAGTTGCTTCTTTCTAATACTGTTTCTAGTATAAGAGAACGAAGGGAAAATCAGGTATTCACAGAAATTGCATTTTTCAATCCTATTCTATTCAAGCCTTCTTACCGGGTGTAATGTAAAAAATTATAGATTCACTATCTCTTTCACTTTTATGATATTCTGCTTTGCGTTTTCTGTTGCGCTACAGTACGGCACCATTAGTGAAAGGCTATTTATAGCTGTAGTAACCATTGAGTAATAAACTTTGGTAATTGTTTAAAAGTGCGTTAAGTTGATTCACTGCATTTCAATTGAGGTCGATTGCAACAGACGTTGAACGTCCCACGATTATCCCTGAAAAGTTCAAGCTTTTATGCCTTCACTGGGTACGCGTGTTGCCCGCATGTATGCGCCGCATAATTTCGTCACAGGGTGATTGTAAACATGCTCGCATTGTGCCACACCTTGTGTGCGCACTTCAGTTGCAATCACAACATGCTGGCAAATATGATGCATTTTGGCATGCCAGTCATGCGTGCATCAGCGTGCGCGTAACATGCGCGCACGAATTGTTATCTTAGTATTGTTAAAAAATATGTTAAAAGTAACACATAATGAAAAACTCCATTTATCTTTAGCATTTTATAGTAGCAAACAGAAGTGTGCCAAAGCTGATTTTTTCATTGAGTCATATGCACACATTTTGGAAAAAGTTAAATATATCAAACACGAGGTCCTTTAAATTATCCAATAAAAAAAAAAAAGAAAATATTGAACGATTCTAACATTTTTCTAAACTTTTCTCGGATATCAACCCACAAATTTTGTTTCCCTCAGCTTGAAATATTTCATCATTTGCACCATTTTTACTCCGCCTTTGTTTATATGCTTTCATATATTTGATAAAAATTGATTTTATATTTCTAAAGCACACTCTCATTCTTTAGTACTTATTATTTACCAATTGCACAATAATTCTAGAGAAAAATATGTTTCGAATTTCTTCAAACTTTATTTATTAAATAATAAATAGACCCACATAAATGCAGTCTTCAACTGTACTGAATTGTATACATTATATTATAAGTCTCTCACTTAAAAAAAAAAAAAAGAAACATATTTTTTACAAGGTAAAAAATTAAGTATTTAAGTGTTTATTTTTTTATTCCATTACCGAATTAACTCAATTAATTATCAAACATTAAAATATATTTTAATCAGCCGATCCACTTTGAAAAGTATTCAAATCGCCTTACGAATTTGAAAAATTTGGCTTCTAATGTTGTCAAGGAAGGACGGGTTTTAAATTTTCATTCGAGCTCTGCATTCTCTCTTTTCACTCTTCTTTTCGCTCTCTTCATTCACTCTGCAAATTTCTGACCTATAAGCCGAATTTGAAGTGAAATGGCAAAAAAGTGGTTTTCAGTCCAAATCACTAAGTATCACTAAAATAAAAAATTATTTTCAATTTCCCAGGAACTGTATGAAAATGTTTGCATTATCTTGAAATCTTTTCAAATATTATTTCAGGGTGCACATTCTTCCCGTTTTTTTCTTTGATTTTTCTTTTTTCTTGAAATTCCCCTTTTTCCCCTATTCTCAAAAAACTTCCCCTTTTTCCCCTTTTCTCTTTAAATATACGATATTTCGAATTATACCCATTATTGAATAATAATTAAAGCAATTATAGCACTTGAATAAATGATGTATGAAGAATTGGAACAGTTACAAAATATATCGTATTTTTAACCCTTAAGGTTATCCCCTCTCTGTGATAACATAAAGAATGAGGGGGGTCGCTGAAGACACCAGCAGAAATTTCTTCATTGTAACAAGGATTTTTAATATTTTTGCACGAAAATTTTTTTGGATATACTTTTTTATATCCTTTATAAGATAAAACTGATTAACGTATCTATTTTTAATTTTGAAATATGAAAAAAAATTTTAAACTTGAAAGAAAATGGAAAAAATGACTCACGATTAAAAAAAGCGGGGTATAAAAGACCCCAGGGATAACTTTAAGGGTTAAGCAGTGGCGGCGAAAGGGGGGGGGGGGCGGTCCGCCCCGAGTGCCAAGCACCAAGGGGTGCCAATAAGGGGCCAATGAGGCGTGAGCAGGGTCGCATTTACGGTAGTGGGGGCTTCAGGGTCGGTCACAATGTGCAGGCCCTTCAGTGGTGACAAGGGACTGGTCATCGAAGTAGATACCGCCCCGGGTGGCAACCCATGCTACGCCGCCACTGTTTTTAGGTAAGTTTCAGAAGATTAACACATGTTAGTTGGAATGTACAAATTTTTTAAAATCTTTGCTTGAGTATTTAACTATTGTTGAAACTTTTTTTTTCGTTGAAAATAATTTTTGTTTTAAACTCACAATTGAACTATTCTATCTGTCTTTGAAAATATATCTTTTTTAGTCGGAAATTCAACTATTTGTTTGCAAGTTCATGAATTTCGTTCAAAAGTTATATTTAGTGGCAGAAAATTAGTGATAAATTAAACTATTTGGTTGAAAATATATTTATTTTGTTGAAAAGCTGTCTTCTTGGTTGAAAATCAAACTACTTTATTAAAAATTCATGTTTTTTAAACTGAAAATTGCAATTTTTGATTGAAAATTTTTACATACTTATTATAATGAGAAGGTATTGGTTTTACTTAAAAATTGACTTAGTCGGATTTCATCAAATCTCCACGTTTTGAGACCCCCTGAGCTAGAAAAAACGATTATTACCAAGGTGTCTGTCTGTAGTCTGTCTGTAGTCTGCCTGTAGTCTGTCTGTAGTCTGTCTGTCTGTAGGCACGATAACTTTCGAAAAAATAATCAGATTGGATTGTGCTTTGGGACACTTTTTTAGGACCTAAAAAGAAAGAAAAATTTCGTTAACCAGCTAATTTGGATTAAAATTCGAAAAGTTAGAGCATTTTGAAAATGTTTCAGACCATTTTTTTCAAGATTCAAAACTTTTATGTACGGCTATTCATAGTACTGAAAAACTCGAACAATTTATCCGAGTGACTTTTCCGGAGAACAAAAAATTACTGGAGTTATAGTATTTTCGAAATTCCAAAAAACAAACGAAAATGAACATTTTAACCCGAAAAACGCACGATATAAGAAAAAGTCACAAGGAGAAAAACGTTTCTTTTTGAACACCCTACAATATTTTCATAACAACTTTTTGAATTTTTCGAAAAATCCAAAATCCAAATTTTTATCACACAAAAAAATAATAAAAAAATAACAAATTCTATTTTGCTGTCAAACTATGTGAGATACGATGAAAGATGAATTAATAAAAATTGTGCACCTAAAAAAGATCTGCAAATTTGTTATTATTTACTTTTTGATATGACGCGTAGTTTTGTTTTATTCGTAAAAAACAGTATTGAAAATAAAAAAATTAAAATTTTTGACGAATAATACAAGCTACGGAAGAAATGAGGAAGATCACATTTTTTATCCAAAGAAGGGGTACAAATTTGTTATTAATTATGTTTCGATAGGATTCGCGGTTTTTGTTTTATTCGTAAAAGTAACATTGACATTGAAAAAAATCAAATTTTTGGAAAAACAATGCAAGGTACAAAAACAGATGAATGAACAAAAATTGTGCATTCAAAAAAGATTTACAAACTTGTAATCAATTTTTGTTGTAAGAATATATTCAAAATGAAGAAAATTAACTTTTTTGGAAAACAGCACAAGCTAAAATAACATTTCAACTAATAAAATTTGTCGCCTAAATTATATCATTATTCTTCATTTAAAATCAAATACAAATTTAGTAATTTGTATATGAAGAACATATAACACAAAGCACAAAGTGCGCGATCAGTGTTCTTCGGAGCGCGAAGCGCGACGACCAAATCGCGCGCCGTAAGTGCAATCAAACTTTTTTCTTTCTATCATACGGTGCACAGAACCGAGCGTGGAACGCAAGGTTCAAATGATTTCTATATCAAATATTGAGCGCGAAGCGCGATTGCCTGGATGAGAATGTGTTCCTTAAGGTCGATAGAACCTTAAGTAAATAAAGTACATTTCCAGTCGAAAATAAAAACAAATTTAACAATCACTTCATATGTAGAGGTTTTCATAATTTTATAATATTTGCAAATTAACTTTTTCTTTTCATCAAAGTCGAACAAGAAGTTCAAAAATCTAGAGGAACTGAGCGTAAAGCGCGATGTAAATACTTCCAAGCGCATAGCGCGAGGTGAATTCATGATCGAGCGTGAAGCGTGAGATTCAACAGACGCCCGCTCTAGGCGCGCTCAAACTTGCGAGCGAATTTTTTATTAACATATTATTGATCAACAAAATCACTTTAAAACATACATAGGTGCTTTATCCCGTATAAAATATCGATTTCCTTGTTCAATAAATAAGGGACGATTAGATGACCCTGACAATAAATACTAATGCAGATCCTGTTAAAAGACGCTTCCTATGTATGTTTCAAAGTTATTTTGTTGATCAATAGTATGTTGATAAAAAAATCTGTGGTGCGTTATCCCGTATGAAATATCGATTTTTTGTCTCAATAATTCAGGGATGATTAAACTACCCTGAAGATAAATTATAATGCAAGTCCTCCTAAAGGACACTTCCTATATGTATGTTTTAAAGCGATATTGTTGGCCTGATCCTTGGTGATTTATTCCGTACGATAAGTTAATTTCTCTGCTTCTCTAAATAAGGGATGATTAAACAACCCTTTAGAAAAATTCAAAGACATCCTTGTCGTCTACGCCTTCCCTATTTACTTCTTCTTCTTTTTTATTCATAATGTGTCCCCTAAGGGTTTACATGACTTACATTTCTTACAACACTTCCTTCTACATGTTTTATAAAATCTTATCCTTACTATTTACAATTATTTACACCTATTTACATAAAATGTTATATCGAACGCCTCAAATCTATTTCTGACGCTAGCGCAATTTGGGACGTGTTAGTGAGCGAGTGATTGATAGCGAGAGTGCAAGTGGAAGAGAGAGAGAGAGAGAGAGAGAGAGAGAGAGAGCGCGGTAACGTAAACGCATCTTAATTTACTTATGCTATTACATAACCATTACTTACAAATCTTTACGCTCCTAATTAAGCGACTTCCGTTTCCTTTTCCTTTCACTTCTCTTGTACCTCCATTTTGCCATTTTTTGTATTCATTCTTTCATTCTTTTTCAATTGCTCCCCTAGCATCCTCTAACTCCTTCATCCAGTCTTCCAACAAACCATCCTCCCCTAGAATCTTTACCACATTCTCTTGCCAGGTTCCACTATCTTCCATTCCTCTCCTATATCCTTCCCATACATGCTCCCATGTTTCCTCTTCCCATGCACATATTTTGCAATTCCTGTTATCTTTCTTTTCCCAATACATACTTGCCCTTACCTCGTTTCTCAATCTCAATCTTGCTATTCTTGTCCATCTTTTCTCTCCCCATCCCTTTTCTAAATACTTTGGTACTCCTTCCTTTTTTTATCATCTTATACCATATATTATATTTTTATTCCTCAATCATCCCCCATCTTTCTAATAATTGTCTTTCTCTCTCCCTTTTTTCCACTTCTTCATAGTTGTCTCCAGTCCCGTATTCCATATCTCTAGCCTTGAAGAACTCCCACCTTTCTTCCTCCCATCTCGTTAATTCAATGGCCCTCCCTCTCCTTTCTTCTACCTCCATCAAACACCTTCTCGCTAACTCCCCTCCCTTTCCTTCCCTTTCCCTCCCTTTCCCTCCCTCACCTTCGTCTCAAAAGTCCATGCCCTCTTTCCTGCTCTAGTACTTAATTTATCCCTTTGGTCTTCTTCTCTCACCATATATCCCGGTGTCCTCCAGTCTACCCCTAGCGTCCATCTTATATACCTTTCTTGTAAACTTTCAATCTCTTTCCTTTCTTTCCATCCCCATATCTCTGCTCCATAACCTAATACCGACCATACCAGCGTATCAAATAACCACATTCTCCTTTTCCAATTTTTTCAAAATCTTCTTTTTTCTATTCCCCATATCTGTTTCATCACCCCTGCTGCTTTTTTCAGCCTTTCTATTATATGAGCTCTATGATCTCCATTTGCTTTCAAGGTATATCCTAAATACTTAAACTCTTTCACTTCTTCTGATTTTTTTCCCTTCCATCTTCCCGTCCATTCTTTTTTTCTCCCCCCTCCTTTTCTAGTCCTCATTATCTTTGTCTTTTCTACATTTAAATTCAACTTTTTTCCATCTCAGTATTTCTCTAATCCGGTAATTAAGCCCGCCATCCCTTCTTCATCCTCTGCCATCAACACTATATCGTCTGCGTATGCCAGTGTATATATCTTTTCGTTCCCTATCCTAACTCCTCCCCACCCTTTTCTCTTAATTTCTTCTTCCAAGTCTGACATTAATATATTAAATAAAAGCGGGCTCAGAGGACATCCTTGCCTTACCCCTCTCACCAACCAGAAACTATCTCCCACTTGCTCTCCTACCATTACCTTGCTTTTTGTCTCTCTAAAAATTTCCGATACTCTCTTTATTAATCCCTCTCTTATCCCCTTTTTCATCATAACTTTATATCTCGTCTCGGTCTAGTGAGTCAAACGCCGCCTTCAAGTCCACGAACACTGCTATCATTTCCCCTTTCTCCCTTTTAATCCTCTTATTTACTAAGTAGTTCAGAAAATATATATTGTCCCTTACCCCCACGCCTTTTCTAAATCCTGTCTGATTCGGTGGCTCTATCTTTTTCTCCAAAACTTCTTTTTTTAACTTCTCCAATAAAACAGTCACATATACTTTATACAGTGTTGGCATTAGTGTCACTCCTCTATAATCTTTAACCTCCTTTCCTGTGCCTTTCTTCACTATTGGTATCACTACTCCTTCTTTCCATAACTCTGGCCACCCTTCTCCTCTCCATACTCAATTGCACATTATCTATGCCCATTCCTCTAATTCTGTCCCCCCATATTTCCATACTTCATTTGGAATCTCATCTATACCAGCTGCCTTTCCATCTTTCATCATCCCTAATACCTTGACTATTTCCTCTCTTGTAATGTTCTCCTCCTCATCTGTTTCCCTACCATCTCTTCCTTCTTTCCTAACTTTCCTCTCTATGCCTCCTACTAATTCCATAAAATATTTTTTCCATTCCATCATCTCAGTATCCTGGTTTACTCTTTTCCTTCTTCTTCTCTCTTTTCATTTACCACCTTCCGAACCTCTTTTTCCGTCCAAGCCTTCTCCGCTTCTTCTTCGAACCTTTTATTTTCCTCCTTTTTTTTTGATCACACAACTCAGTATACTCCTTCTTTTTTCTCCTATATCCTTCTCCACTACTTGTCTCTTTTCTCCATTTTCGTAATACCCTTCTCACTTCCTTCTTCTTTTGTTTACAATTCTCATCTCATCCACTCCTATCCCCTCCTTCACTAACTTCTTTTTTGCTTGTGCACTCTAATGCTCCTTTTATTTCTCCTACCATCATTTCCATTTCCTCGTTTAAATTTCCTTTCCCCATTTTGATATTCCCGACTTTTTCTTTAAACTGTTCTTTACCTTCCATTGACGAATCCCCTCTTCCTGCTCTTTTCACTTTTGCTTCCTTTTTAGCCTTTTTGTTATTACTCATTTCTCCCTCTACTGTCAATATTATGGGAAAGTGATCCGAATCTATGTAGTTGCCCACCTCTAGTCTCTTAGCCTTCTCTCTTACTTCGTCGTCCACTACCACATAGTCAATTACCGTTCCCCTCTTTCCTCCTGAACGTGTATATTTCCCTTCTTCATCCCCCTCTATACTTTCGTTTAGGATAAACCATCCCATTCTCCCCTAGGCTCTTCAACAACTTCTTTCCCTCCCCATTCAGTATCTTGTCTTTGGATTTTCTTCCTCGCTCTCCATCCCATTCCCTTGCTCCTCTATCTTCTGTTGTCGCATTGAAGTCACCTCCTATTATTATCCTACTCTCATGCTTATTTTCTTCCATCAGTTCTCTTATCTCCTCTGATTTTTCCTGCATATCACCGTTCACATAAACCCCCACTATCTTCCACCTCTCTCCTCCCATATTTATCTCTTCTACTATTAATCCTTCTTTATGTTCTTTCAACTCTTTTTTATCATTCTCTGTTATAAATTCGTTCCTTACTCCCATCACCATTCCTTCCATTGCTCTGCCCTTTTTATTCTTCCTCTTTGCATTTTGAATCTGCCATTTGTAACCTCTTGGTAATCTTCCCCTTACTCTTTCCCATCCCTTTTCATCTAGCTACGTCTCCATAATTACTACTACATCCCATTGTATCAAATTTCTCATAAACTCCCTATTCTTTTCTTCTAAGACTGCTATATTCCAGTAGCATATCCTCCAGTCTTCCCTACGTTCGTTTCTCGTTTCTTTTTGTTCATCACTAATTCTTATTTCTTTACCTCCCGTTTCTTTCTCTCCTAGTTTCCCGACACCTCATTTTTTACTACCGCTTCCCTGGCCTCGTCCCAATTCCACTACACACCTTCTATCTGTATTCTCCCATACTTAACCCATGTTCTTCTTCCCTTTTTTCTTTCCTCTTCGGCTATTTTCCTTGACTTATACTGCATGTTCCTTTCTACCCATGTCAAATCATCCTCTATTCTCTCCGAGCTTCCAGTCATCTTTTCCCTCTTATGTTCCCATTTTTTAGTTTCACTAGTACTATTCTCTTCCTCTTCGCTCTTCCCTTCCTACACTTTGCACTTCCTCTATCTCTACCTTAGCATCAATCCTTTTTAGTACTTTTTCCACTCCTTCCATCAGCTCCTCCCCATCTAATATTAGACCCTTTATCACTATGTTTCTTTTTCCTTCATTTCTCTCTTTCTTTTCTATTCTTTGTTCTATTTTTCTCAGCCTTTCCTTCTCCTTATTCCCACTCACCCCACCTCCAAACTCACGGTTTGAGCTTCTAATTTTGTTCATTCTACCAACTCATCTACCTTTTTATTAGGCTCTTTATCCTTTTCTAGCCTTTGCTCCAACATCTGCATCCTTTTCTCTAGTTTTTCCCTGACTTCTTCCCGTTTCCTTATTTCTTTCCTAAGTTCAACCATTTCCTGTCTAATTTCTTCCCTTATTTCCTCCACCCTTTTCTCCTGCCTTTCCTCATACATCCCCATTACTTCTATCATCATTTCGCGTGTTTCTTTTAATCTTTTCATTTCCATCGGAACTTTAGCCTCAGCTCTATCTCTTTCTGTCCCCTTATTTCTCTCATCCTTCTGTACAAAACTATGTTTTTCCGGAGGCGTTTTGTACATTTTTGGATTTTTCAAGCTTGACCCTATATCTTCCTTGTCTTCACTGCTTCTATTGTCCCCTCTCTTCCTTTTGATAAATGCCTCAATCGACCCCACGCTCTTCGCCCTCAATCTATCCTTTTCTACCGTTTTTCTATACTTTCCCCTTGCCCTCCTTTCTTTGTTCTCCCATTTCGGTGTACTGAAAACTTCCTGATCTGAATCCCTGCTTTCCTTGATAGTATTCGCTCCGCTAGCCATGAATCCAATTCAAATGATCCCGCCTTCTGCCGTTCTCTGTCTCCGTCTATCATCGCGTCTACCTGCCTTTCCTGTCTCCTCCTCTACCCTTCCCTGCTACGACCAACCTGGTCCTCCCACCCTGTCACAAACCTCAAACCCACCTAACCTCAACTTCCACACAAATCTGTCCTGATCCCCAAAAATATCCTCACCCCCTTGCTAATCTTTCAATCTGTCAATCAACCCCTCACAAACGAACCCCTCTAAATACATCCACAATCCACTCACCTCAAATTTCACCACAATTATCAGAAAAACTCAGCACCAAATTTCACCACTACCACACACTTTCACGCGGGAAACGGACGTCTCCTATTTACTTTTAATATGATTACTATCCTCATAGATTACTCAGGAAACTTCTTATGATTTTAGTCATTAAGAAATGTCGATATTCTGGATTAAATGTCCAAGGGATGATAAAACAACTTTTGAAGTAAATACACATATATAATATCCGTGCTATGTACGCTTCCTTTACTTTTTTGAAAGTGATTTCATACCCTAGCTGTTAAATAAAAAATCTCCAGTGACTTTAGTTACTAGGAAATGATGATTTCCATACTAGGATGTTTAAAGTATGAAAACACCCCCATAACATGCTGTATACCCAAAAAACAGTTGATCTTTCTAGATGTTAGATATGAAACTTTTGTTTCCGTAAGACAGATAGTCAAAATGTGAAACCTTTAGCTAAATCTAACAAGGAGTTTAGGAGAAAAAAAAACTTTTCACTGAAATAAGCATTCTTCTTCATTTCGTCATTAAGATCTTCCTTTATTTCAAGGTGGACAGCGAAATACAACAAGTGGAATTAAAATCAATTCGAAAAACAAAATCCTTTTCTTTTCTCTTCTTAAACAATCAAATTCAGATATCTCTCTTTAATTTTGTAATTTCTTATATTCATTAAACTCAAATATTATATCTAAAATGTATTTATATTAATCGATAGATTATTGTGTAGTTATCTCAACCTTCGGAAGTTATTCTCATCCCTGTTTCGAAATCTTAGATTTCGTTCAAAAACGAGAAAACCTTTTAATTAATTATTATTAACAGGTAAGTTTGTTCTCTTCAGGACGTAACATACCTCGTTATAAAATTGGTCCATCGGCCGCGGAAATTAAAAACTACCGATAACAGAGATAGCTACCAAATTTGTTCTGCTTTCAAAATTTCAGCAAATTTTTTTTTCAGTATTTTGAAATAAAATATCAAAATTTATTCAACATTTATTATTTAAATTGTAAATTATTGCTTATATATGTGAATTTATAATATCTATGTTTATTCCCAGTACCATTTATATTCATGCTTTGTACCATTTGTGTTTATGCTCTGTACCCCCAACACATAATTTCTAAAAAAAATTTGTATATACTCTGAAAAAAATTGTTGAATTCTAAAAAAAAAATTGAATTTCAACTTATTATCATAATGAGAATCATAAATGTCGGGCCAAAATTCTGAATCGGACAAGGCAATAACACGCCTTCAAGTTTCACAAAATCCTTAACTAGCAAAAATAACCGCGAATAATCAACAACTTCCAATAAAAATCCGAAAACCTTCAAAACCTGATTTAGGCTCCAACTTTAAAAATAATTTAATAATTAATTTACCAGGTACTATTGATACGTCGGAAATAATTTCAGAAATTGAATCTCTAAATAAAGATTCCCAAATTAGCGCGAATTTGGAAGATCAAACCTTAATTTTTTCCTCAAATTCAAAAAACTTTCAAAGCGAAACTTTAGATAACAAAACATTGAATTTTAGGATAAATATCGATGGTCAAAATAGAGCAAATTCAATAATAATTGATAATACACAGAAAGGAGCATTTAGTAAAGAAAATTATATTAATAACTCAAATCCATTTCGATAGCAACAATTTCAAGAAACTCAGCCAAAACAAGAACCTATTATACCGGAAGTAAAAATCCAATACATTCCAAACTTAAATTTAAAATCAGACTCAGACTCAGACTTTGACCCAACAACGTCCAAAATGAGTAGACTACCTACTAACCAACAAGTCTCACTCAGAGATGCACTGGAGGTCATTCCATTATTCGACGGAACAAATAACGTCCCTTTTAGTGATTTTGTCGAAGCATGCGAAGAAGCAAGGTCAATGCTACCAGGTATAGAAGTGGAAGCAAACCTAGTCAAACTGCTCAGAAGTAAACTTGCGGGGGAGGCCCGAAAATGCATATATGGGTACACTTACAATACAATTTATGAACTAATAAATAAACTAAAAACAGTATACGCCCCGATTCAAACGGTTTATCAACTTTAGGAAGAAGTAGGTAAAATTTATCAAGGGGAAGACGAAAAAGTACTTTCATATGCAACTAGAGTAAAAGAAATCTCTGATAAAATCAGTGACGCGTACAGAGCAAAAAATAAAAATATTTTCGACAGCAGATGTCAATAAAATAAAATACAATTTTATAGAAGAATTAGAAAAAGACGCAGTCGACTGTTTCATTAGAGATTTAAGAACAGAACTTCAAACTAGAATAGAAAAAGCACAACTAAGAAAAAGATCAAACTACCCTCAAATAGATGAAATTACAGAAAATACAATAGAAAATAGTAGAAGTTTTATTGAACAATTATTAAATTTTAATCCACCCCAAAATCAATTTCAAACCAAACATCAAAGACAATTTTTTCCCAATAATTTTCAAAATCAAGGACAATTTTCTCCTAATAATTTTCAAAATCAAAGACAATTATCTCCTACTAATTTTCAAACTCGAAGACAATTTTCTCCTGATAATTATCAGAATTTGAGACAATTTTTTATGAATAATTCTTAAAATCAAAGACAATTTTTGCCTAATTTTTCTCAAAATCTAAAAAAAAAATTTCCTAATTTTTCCTAAAATAACAAAATCAGACTAACAATCGATTTTTACCACAAAAACAATTGGTCAAATAATAACCCTCGATACGAGTCTTGGGAAACTCAGAATAAATACAGTGAAGAAAGACCCCCTTGTAGAGAACAGGCACGCAGCCAACAATGGAATAGAAATGATTCTCGGAACGACCGTAACCATCCAAATAATTACCAGTCTAAACCGAATTTCACACAAGATGAAATAATATGCTACTCTTGCAAAGAACCGGGTCATATAATTAATGATTGCCATAAGAGACAATATAATAATCAAGATCAAGAACAGAACAACCTAGACAATTAAATCCTCCACAACAATTATATCCGGAAAACTCCAATATCCTTCCCAGACCGGTTGCTCAAAGGAAGGCCTGAATCAAGAATCAAATGCATCCAATTCTAATTTTGAAAATATAAAGGAACAAAAAACAGCAAAAATCAACTTGAGCGTTACTAATACCATCCCTCATATAACTTTATCATCAAACGGTTTGTTCCATCGTAACACCTTTTTTCGTGTGCATTGATTCACGTAGTGTATTGATTCACGTAGTATATGAATGTCTACGCGCGAAGAGAGAAAGAGAGAGAATGAGTGGGTAAGGGCATGCGATCCACGTTGGCTCGCCGCTCAGTTGCGCCAGTCGTATTCGAACTATCGATCAATCTCGGTACGTGCGGAGCTCCTTAGCGTCCGATCGCCTTTCAGGCAACTATCTCCTACGGCCCACTGATTCCAATCAAGCGAATCAGGATGTTCTCATAACGCCACTGATTCCTACCGTAGGAAATCAGGATGTATCGAAAATCTCATAAAAACTCTACTTATCGAAAACAAAAAAGCATCGTGGCCCCAAGTGTGTGACGCCAACGCCGGTTCGCCGCGACCGCGTGGTCGCTTTCTAATTTTCATTCAGACTCGCATTTCCGTTATTGTTTAGTGTATCATCAGATGGTAAAATCTCGTTTCTCCCAATTGGTTTTAAAATAAATCTGTGTTTTTTGTGCCGGTACGGCTTTTTCCCATAACCTGAATCTAGTGTAGTGAATTTTAGTGTAAAAATAACGAAATCAAAAATAAATTGCTGAGCCACCTAAGGCTAGGCAATTGCAAACAAAACATGGTGCCTCCTGTAAGGTTTGATTAAACTCATTCCTCGCATCGAAATTTCGGGGAACCCGTTGGCGTCCCACGCGCGCGGGTGCCGGTGTGCTTCGCTCAGGGTCACGCGCTGAATGCGAACAGAGACGCTGCGCGCGCATCTCAACTCCACCGGTGAGCGGAAATCTACTAGCGAAACACGACACGTGGTTTCACAAAAGGATGCGAAACTTGAAACAACGGAAATCGGGCATGTCAAGCCACTTCTGCTTCTTCGAATCTGCCGTCGCTCCCACGAAGGATCCCTTGCCCAGTCGGCCGCTGCTGCACAGGAGTTATGGAAGGAGATAAAAGATAAGTACTTTTTCATTTTTATAAGTGATAATCGTATTTGAAAATCTATAGTTTGGTTAGGAGTTTATGGCCTGTTGCTGCCAAACTTCCTTCTCACATTGCGAGGTGAAATGATTCGTGATTCGAATTTCGGTGGCTTCTCGCGAGTAAATTCAGTGAATTGAATAGTTTAAAATTTTATCAATTTTAATTTCATTTTTTCTTTATTCGATTTCGCGAATAAAATTCGGTGAAATAAGTGAATTGAAATTTTATCAATTTTAATTTCATTTTTCCTTTATTCGTTTTCGCGTATTAAATTCGGTGAATTGAATGAATAACAAAACCGTGGTTATAAAATTACAAACAATGACCCCTTTTGCTAGTTCGACCTTGAACAATAGCAATATTACAATTTCCGAAAAACAGCATAGGCCGAAATTATCTGAAATTAAAATTCCTGCTTTCAACGGGGAGCATGATAAGTGGGTTTCATGGAAGCATAGCTTCGAAGCATTGGTTCATCCGCGTTCCGATCTCAGCGATTACATCAAACACACGCAATTAGCTAACGCTCTTTCCGGGTCAGTATCTAACAAAATCATAGCTTTTCCTCCTAGCGAAGAAAACTATGCCAAGGCATGGAAATCGTTGTGCGAGGCGTATGACCAGAAACGCATAATAGTCGCGGAACATCTTGACGCGATCCTTGATCTTCCAGTTCTTTCTAGGGCTTAGTATGCTCAAAGAAGTCGAAATCGAAATGCATGAACAGACCGTCATACGAATCTTAGAGAGGTGCTTACCGCCGGGAATTTTAGCAAAATGGCAAGATAATTTAGATGGAAACCAGCTTCCAAATCTTGAGGAATTATATAAATTTATTCAACCCACAGATTTTAAACTTCGCTTATTAGAGAATGTTTCCTCGAATGACCGCATTATTGCAGGGAAGAGGGGCGGGGGGGGGGACAAAACCAGCCAACCTTATGCGATAGTCAGAAAATTGGAAGCACGTTCTCTCGTTACGTCTGCTTCTAATCCCTCGAGCTCGACCTGCGTTCAATGCAAGCAAGCTCACCAGTTCTATAAATGTCCTATTTTTAGCGTACGCAAGGTTCAAGAACGCTGGACCATTCCGAAGGCACACAAGTTGTGTCAAAACTGTCTGTGTGCACATTCAGTGCAATGCAAGAGCCGACAACGTTGTAAGAATTGTAATAAAAATCATCATACTTTAATGCATGCCGATAAAAGCGTAAAATCTATTAAATCAGAATCGTCTTCAAAGAGGAGAGACTCAAAAGTTTCAGGTTCTACTGCTCCAACAGCATGACTATTTAGTCACTCGTACGCTTTAGAAGCGTTCCCGCCAGATTCGTAGTTGTTGACCACTGCTGTATTGAAAATCCAAAACAACCGGGGAAATTGCTTCATTGCGAGGGCACTATTAGATTCCTGTTCTGCAGTCAATTTAATAACGGAAAATTTTGCAAAGTCACTAAATTTAGCTAAACAAACTTGTTGGATTAAGATTGGAGCAGTTAACGGGTTATGTACGGTATCTAACGACTACATTAAAGCTATAGTCTCTTCAACTCATAGTAATTCTAAACAAGAACTAAACTTTCTAATAGTGCCAAGAATAGCCGATCTCGTGCCCAATGAAGCCTTTCCTCGCAACTTGTTCGACATTCCTAAAAATTTGCAACTGGCAAATCCGCAATTTCACGTTCGCAAGTCGGTCGACATCTTGTTAGCAGCAGGTACAACTCTATCCGTGCTGTCCATAGGTCAGATAAAACTTCAACATCTAGATTCTCAAATTATTCTACAAAAAACGACTTTAGGTTGAATTGTGGCAGGAGGATCAGACGTTCTTCTGACAGCTGCGAGGGCTTCTTGCAATGTTGTCAAATTAGATAAACTCATCGAGCGTTTTTGGGCAATAGAGGATTTTGACCATGAACCTTTGAAATCTCGCGATGACGATTCTTGCGAGCAACAATACGTAGACAATATTCAACGTGACGAGACCGGTAGATACATCGTACGACTTCCCTTCCGAGATAGTAAATTCCACCTAATTGAATCTAGAAGTCAAGCATTAAAGCGTTTCTACGCACTTGAGAAAAAGTTCGAATCCAATCCGCAGTTAAAATCCGAATACAATAAAGTCCTTTACGAGTACATTTCATTGAACCACATGACTCTGTGTGACGACACGAAGGAGGGATGTTATCTTCCTCATCACGCTGTTATTAAAACGGCTAGTGCAACTACTAAGGTTAGGGTAGTATTTGACGCGTTCGCAAAAACGCCGACAGGAATTTCACTCAATGAGGTTCTATTGGTAGGTCCCACAATTCAGAACACAATTTTTGAACAGCTTCTTAGATTTCGAACACATGTTTATGTGATAATAGCCAACATCGAAAAGATGTACTGGCAGGTACTGGTCCATCCGGACGATAGAAAATTTCAGAACATTTTGTGGTATCATCAGGATAAAAACATAACTTTTCAATTAAACACAGTAACGTTCGGAACTGCCTGTGCACCTTTTCTTGCAATTCGTACTTTGAATCAGCTTGCTCGGGACGAAGGCAAGGAGTTTCCACGTGCCAGTAAAATTCTTTTACCGGATTTTTACGTTGATGATCTAGTTTCTGGCGCAAATTCTATAGAGGAAACTCTAAGTATTCGCGATGAAATGATCGAGTTGCTAGGTCGTGGCGGTTTTGTTATCAGAAAATGGGCTTCTAATCACACTTCCATTCTAAATAACATCAAAAAGAAAATTTTTAATCTAGATTATGTCATTAAAGAAAATCCTGTTCAGAAAACTCTCGGAATCATTTGGGATTCCTAACGCGATATCCTCACCTACACGGTTCGAGCCATTGACGCGCAAAAAACTTTTACCAAGAGGAAGCTTCTATCAGAAATTTCCAAAATTTTCGATCCTCTCGAACTTTTGGGACCGGTGGGTCTCTACGCCAAAGTCTTGATAAGAGATTGTTGGAAAGCGAAAATCACGTGGGACGAATCGCTTCCTCAATATATTTATTCCAAATGGAAATCATTAACTGATCAGCTCTCATGTTTGCAGGATTTTCTCGAAGCCACGCAATTTCTTGTGCGGAAATCCAGTCTAGGGTAGCTCCACTAAATGGTGTCACAATTCCACGGTTAGAACTTTGTGCAGCGTCAATTCTCAAAAAACTATACGTCGAATCAAAAGCACCATTAGAGTTTCCGATAAAGCGAGTGACCTCCTGGTCAGACTACACAATTGTACTGTATTGGTTGAATAAGGCTCCTCATTTGCTGAAGACTTTTGAATCGAATCGGTTGGCCGATTTCCAATCTCTAGGGGATCAAGACCAGTGGAGACACATCAGATCGGAAGATAATCCGGCCGATTCGCTTTCTAGGGGACAACTACCATTAGATTTCATCAAAAATAAGTGTTGGACCACAGGTCCCAGCTGGTTAGCTCAACCTGAAAGGGAATGGCCTAGCTCGGTCGAACCATGGTCGGTAGCAGTGCCTGGTTTGAAAGGGGGTGTTTGCTTGATGAGTATTGCAACTTGTGACTATATCTATTCTCGGGTTTCATGATTCAAACATCTCACAAGACTCGTTGCGTATTTTTTACGTTGGAAGAATCTAAAATCTCAGAGAGATCGTCCACTATCATGTCGGAAAATGATCGACACTGCTGAACGTCGCTTGGTAGCGATGATACAACGTGAAAGATTCGTGGAGGAGATCAAACTTCTCGCGACAGCTGGAGAGGCGGCTGCCGGTGAGACCACAGTTTCGTATCGAAAGTCTACCAAATTCGATGAGTTGAATCCTTTCCTCGACGAGTGTGATCTCATTCTCGTGGGTGGTCGTTTGAAAAAGTTAGATTTGATCTACAATCAAAAACCCCCTCTCTTAATACCTAGCAAACATCAAATATGTTAGATTTTTCAATTTTTTAGTTTGAAGACAACGTCGAATTAAGTTGTCGAGCAATCGCAAACATTGTGATCAGATTACCAAATCATCGGAGCAGTCACTCCAAAGGAAACTGACTTTATTATCATTAATGTTAATTAGCGTTCAAAGCATACGTTGCTTATCGTTATAGATTGATATTAGTTTTAAGGCTAAACGTATATTCATTTTGATTCTTATTTATAATTATTTATCATAGTTATATCTAACCCTGCTTCGTTCCGTTGAACAAGTCAACTCATTCCGCAGCTTTGGCATCGGGATCGATCGTTTGGGGAACGATCGTGGTCGTAGCTTCCGGAGGCTACATCTGTGCCAATTTTCTACAAAAACCCAAAACCTTTTTTTGGGTTCAAAAGGAGTGCCTACTGGGATGGCTCAATTGGTTGATGCATTTTTGATGGATAGACGAGGCGTCGGTTCATATCCGGCTTCCAGTGAAACCTTTTTTAAGGACTCTTAGTTTTTAGATTGAATTCGACAACAGGTATTTAGAGGTGTTTTCGTAATCATGGTGATACATATTCGGGGGTCTTGTTCGTCGACTTTGACACGACTAAATGTGATCCTTTCGCTACCTCACGCCAGTCCGTCATTAAATAATTAATAATTTTGATACTCAATACAATCAAGAAGATCACTTTCATCACATTTTGAACAATAACGAAGAAAATTAACTAGAAAATATAAAGAAATGATTACGCTTAGAACATTTAAATCAAGAAGAATATAGAATTTTAAGGAAAAACCTTATTTAATCGACTTCTTCCAGACCATTTATTAAAATTATTGTATACAAAAATGACGTTTCGGAATCAGATTGATTCCCTCACCAGATTATCTGTTATAAAAATTGAATAATTAGATACATGTAAATATTATTTAAGAGAATATATGAACCATAAATAACAGAAGAATAAATTATATTACCTTTAACATTTCGCAGATAGTCGGTTAATATTATAAAATATAAACAGATAGGTGAAATCGAAGAAATTTTTCTCGCTCAAAAAAAAGTGTATTAAAATAGTCATTCTCGATATAACTGTAGTGCTCATTTTAAAATAATAAGGATCTGTATAAATTATATGATGATGAAATTAAATACGTATTTGTGAGAAAAGATGCTAACTTAGCAAGTCTATTAATAAGATACTGATCAATTGTAAATTTACCTTAGTGATGACAAAGTATGTAGAATTTAATTAATATGTTGATTATTCGAAGTTGCAAAATTTATATAATAGTTATGTTAAAAATTAAAAGATCAAAAATTGAATTTATAGGGATGACGGAGTGTTCCCCCTCCATCTCCATCTTCAGGTATGAGCATTCGTTATATTGAGAAAATTATCTGGATAATGATGCCTTGGAGCATGCGCAGTAATTTTTCTAAAGGACATAGGCGTAAGTACTATAAAAACTATATAATAAAATAAGTGATTGATTAATAATAATTGAACAATCGAAGTATGAAATTCGATCGAATTTAGATCTGGTTATTAAAGGCATAGAGAATAGGTGGCATCATATTAGTAAAAGCACACAAATTTCATTAGAGGATTTTAAGACGGGTATCACCTTCTTAATGGATTCTACTTACTTCAAATTTAATAACCAATTGTATAGGCAGACGTTTGGAACCCCCATGGGGTCACCTATCTCCGCAATTCTTGCCGAGATTGTTATGCAAGATCTTGAAACGAATGTCATGAAAAAATTGGGTTTTCAAATTCCAGTATATTTTCGCTATGTGGATGATACCTTTGTTATCCTTCGTGAAGATAAAATTAATTTTATAGTAGCACAGTTTAATTCTTACCACAAGAGATTACAATTTACCTTTGATATTGAAAACAAAAAATCCATTACCTTTTTAAACTTGCAACTTTGCCAAGACGATAATAACTTTATTATTACGAATTTATTTTATTATTTATTATTATTTTATTATTTTTATTATTTTATATTATTATATATTATTTAATATTTATTTATTACGAAATTATTACGAAATTCATGTTTTTATCCTGATGATACCACAAAATGTTCTGAAATTTTCTATCGTCCGGATGGACCGGTACCTGCCACTACATCTTTTCGACGTTGGCTATTATCACATAAAAACCAACTTATTCCGGAAGACTCCTGAATTTTGTATCCGACCATCCTATTCAACATAAAATAGGGATAGTCAAAAACCTTGTTGATGCCGCTATTCTACTGTCTGATAACACTTTCCACTCAGATAATCTACAAATTGTTAAGAAATACTTATGGTATAACAACTATCCCAATGAGTTCGTACAGAAACATATAAATGAAAGACTTACTGAGTTAGATTTGAAGAAAAACCAACTTTCTAATAACAACCCAAATGTTGATGGTATTATTGATGTTAAACAGGAAATCATCTCCATTCCTTTCTTAGAGATAATTTCACAAAATTTCAAAAGGCTACTAAATAAATTTCAAAATAAAAACTGTTTTCAGAGTTGAGTCCAAACTAAATAAATTTATAAAATTAGGTAAAGACAAATTAGATACTTTAGACCAGTGTAACGTAGTTTATAAAATTACATGTAGCTGCGGCAGGACTTATGTAGGACAAACGAAGCGTCCCTTAAACATTAGAATAAAAGAACATAAAAACAATATCAATCATGTGGAAAAAAATCATAAAGTTATAGCGAAACATTTGGTTCAATGTCATAATAGAGATTCTAGTGCCATTAATTGGGATGGAGTTGAAATCCTACATATTGAACCTGATGAGTACAAACGTGCCTTTGCTGAAATGGTTTTCATTAAAAAAGAAGGCGAAAACTGTCCCAACAAAATAACTGATTTAGACTTCTTCAACGAATCATATAACATGATCTTAGATTCACTATGTTAACTCCACTTCTATCTACGAGTATGACTATTTTTTATCTAACTTCATCTGTCAATTTATATACAACTTCGAATTGCATACTTCGATTGTTCAATTATTATTAATCAATCACTCATTTTATTATATAGTTTTGATAGTACTTACGCCTATGTCCTTTAGAAAGTTTACTGCGCATGCTCCAAGGCATCATTATCCAGATAATTTTCTCAATATAACGAATGCTCATACCTCAAGATGGAGACGGAGGGTGCACACTCCGTCATCCCTATAAATTCAATTTTTGATCTTTTAATTTTTAACATAACCATTATATAAATTTTGCAACTTCGAATAATCAACATATTAATTAAATTCTACATACTTTGTCATCACTAAGGTAAATTTACAATTGATCAGTATCTTATTTATAGACTTGCTAATTTAGCATCTTTTCTCACAAATACGTATTTAATTTCATCATCATATAATTTATATTACAGATCCTCATTATTTTAAAATGAGCACTATAGTTATATCGAGAATGACTATTTTGATGCACTTTTTTTGAGAGAGAAAAATTTCTTCGATTTCACGTATCTGTTTATATTTTATAATATTAACCGACTATCTGCGAAATGTTAAAGGTAATATAATTTACTCTTCTGTTATTTATGGCTTATATATTTTCTTAAATAATATTTACATTAGGGTGGCCCAAAAATATACATTTAGGAATTTTCGACGGGCGTCGACGCCAAATCGTTCTCTCGTAAAAAAAAATGAATACGTATTTTTTCATTTTGAAATAAAATGATTTTTAGTACTTTGTAAAGTATTTTAAAGTTTTCTCTTGATCTAAGAATTAAAATAGAAAAGTTTCAAGAGAACCTGAAGCGTGCCCTGAGATTTGACCCAAACGACAGTTTTAGTGTTATTACTTTGTTATTCAGCTCATTGAAGTCAAGTATCCCCCTAGGGTGCGGATATTGTAAAAAAATTAGTTGGTTCCACAGAAAGTGCGGAAAAAATTGGGGAAATGTGCTGGGTTACAGGTTTGGGCCCGTAGCGGGGAGCTTTATGGTCCTGGCATCTGGAAGTCCTAAGCCTTTAACAATAAGCCACTCTGCGTTCAACTTAGCTGCCATAAATTCTTCAGGATCGGAGAAAAGCTGCTGTTGGACGGAAATTTATTATTTTCACTCATTTTTGTATTCACTTTGAAACTATAAATTAAAAAATAATGAACATTTTTTTTCATGGATCTGTTCTCAATATCCTCAAAAATGCTTTTTGAAAATTTGAAGTTAAAGAATCATATCGAAGGCTCGCTACGAGTCTACAAATATTGTGATTTTATGCAACTTTCAAGATGTCTCAAATTTGTTTATAACTTTTTTCATGTATTAAAATTTGACAAAATGCATCTTTACTGAGAAGAGAACAAGTTTATAAAAGGGTGAATAAATTGACTTGTAATTTCTTGAACAAAATCAAGGGAGTAGAAAAAGTATACATTTTACGTGTTAAACTCCATAAGACACAAAAATTGGTTTACAAAGTACTAAAAATAATTTTATTCCGAAATAAAAAAATACGTATTCACTTGTTTCTACGAGTGAACGATTTGGCGTCGACGCCCGTCGAAAATTCCAAAATGTATATTTTTGGGCCACCCTAATTTGCATGTACCGAATTATTCAATTTTTATAACAGATAATCTGATGAGGGAATCGGTCTGATTCCGAAACGTCATTTTTGTATACAATAATTTTAATAAATGGTCTGGAGGAAGTCGATTAAAAAAGGTTTTTCCTTAAAATTCTAAATTGTTATTCCCAGACATTAAATCAAGAACAATTACATCAAGAAGAATATACTTATGTTGAGAAACTTATGGTTAACTTCTTCTTCTTTTCAAAGATGGCGTCACGAGTGTAGTTCGATAAATACAACTCCGTGAATTTTGCTCGATCTTACGAAAATCGTTATCGGATAATGTTAAAAAGTGCTTTAGTGTGAGGAGGTGGGTCGTTGTATCCATTTGGAAGAGTTAAAAGTGCTGGATATGTTTAAATGAAGGGTATATTCGTTCTAAAGTTCGGTGAGATCCTGATCTATCTTAATGGAGAATAACAAACGTGCTCATTTCTGGCGTCTCTATTAAAGTGAAATATCTGGCAAAGCAATATTGTGAATTGTGCGGTACACTCTGTATTTGTTCGGATTGTGAGCTGCCTGTAATACAGCTGTTTCATTACGGAAAATATCGATATCACTACTCTGCTACATATACATTGGATACACAGAGCGGGCACGTAACAACGTAACAATGGAAGATAACTTGCTGGGTAGTGAACGCATCTGTAAGGGATGTAATAACAAAATAGTGAATGAAATATCTACATGCATGAGATGTGTCACCTTTTACCATCCAGGATGTGTCTACAAGAATAAAAACTTGCCACATGGAGTATACTCAAAATGCTGTGGCTCTCGCTCAAAATCGCCAACGCCAATGTCACTGGACAAAAACACTGGAGAAGCTCAAAGCAAGAGAAATATTGGGAGAAAAGGATCTGCGACTTCAGTGGAGGCAGGCTCGACCTGTGATAATCCAGACGAAGATGAGGACATCAGCCGAGGCACACCCCAAGAGTCCACAGGTGAAATTTCCGAAATAAACAAAAATAGATACAAGGAGCAGTTTCACACACTTAAGGTATATTATCAAAACACTAGCGGTTTAAATACAAAGGTTGTAAAAGTTATATTATTCTGTGATTTATATACTTATGATATCTTTTCACTGTCGGAAACTTGGTTAAGATCAAATATAAATTCAAATGAACTTTTCCACAACAATCACTTCGTATGTTATAGGCACAATAGGGTAATTACGATAGGAGGCGGAGTGCTAATTATAATTAAAAATAAATACAAATCTAGCCAAATAAACCTATATAGAGTGCAGGTAGTGGCTCCGTCAGTAAATATTATTGAATACAGCGGAGATAAATTAGATATGTTTGAGACACCGATAAGTCAAGTTGCTAAACTAGTAGAAGAATACATTTTAGTAGGGAGGAACGATCTGGCCCTACCATTAACGACCTTCGTAGCAAAATGAAGTAAAACAAATGAAATTGTAATAAGTATAGAATCTGTATAATTAAGCGAGAACTACGTTGTGAATGCGCCTAGTTTTAATGCACAGATAATACATAACCCTGCAATTGGTGTACACTGTTGGGTTATCTCAAATAAATATCAAATCAAACGAAGACATTTTCCGAATCCCAGATGAACCTCTTGAAGCAACGAATGTACTAAGAAACAATATCCCTACAGGAGACAGTCAACCCATATTTACTCGACAATACAGACTTCGCCAAGTTCAAAGAGAAGAAATAACTCGACAGGTCAATGAACTAATAAAAAATAAAATACTTAAATCATCACAATTCCCTTATATCACCTGCTTCTCTCGTACTTAAAAAACCGGATTCCCACGGAAATAGAAAATGGCGAATGGGGTTAGATTACCGTCAATTGAATGAACAAACTATAGGAGATTGTTATCCCCTCCCTAATATTACGGATATCTTAGGTCAGTTAGGACAAGCACAATACATCTCGGTTTTCGACCTGGCCAGTGGTTTTCATCAAATAAAAATGAGTCCGGAAGACTCGCACAAAACTGCCTTTTCAATGCCCTACGGACACTATGAAATCGACCGCATGCCTTTAGGTTTAAAGAATGCACCTGCAACCTTCCAACGTTCAATGGATCTCGTTTTAACCGGCCTTTAGGGAATCGAATTATTTGCATATTTGGATGACATAGTCTTATGTGCAAATACCTTAGAAGAGCATGAAGAAAAATTGACAAGATTAGCAAATAGATTAAGAGAAGCAAATTGAATACTCCAGCCAGATGAATGTGAATTTTTACGTCCAGAAGTAGTTTATCTTGGACATGTCATTGATAAAGAAGCAGTTAGGCCAGATCCGAAAAAATTAGAAGCAGTAAGAAATTTTCCTTCTCCAAAAAAACCTAAAAACATAAAAGAATTTATAGGACATGCAGAATATTATAGAACATTTATTGAGGCCTTTTCAAACATTGCAGCTCCACTCAAAAAATTATTTAAAACAGATGTAGATTTTAAATGGACAGAAAGTCAACAAAAAGCATTTGATGTACTAAAAAATGATTTGTGCGAAGAACATTGATTACAAAGACCTGATTTCATTGAACCTTTCGTTTTAGCAACTGACGCTTCCGGTTATGCAGTTGCAGGAATTTTATCCCAATGCGAGATTGGCAAAGATAAGCCAATAGCATATGCATCACGATCTTTGAGCGATAGCGAACGAAAATCCGATACCTACGATAAAGAAGCTTTAGCAATTGTATTTCCTGTAACTCATTTCCAACCCTATTTGTACGGAAGAAAATTCACCTTAGTAACCGATCATAAACCATTAGTGTGGTTCCAAAATTGCAAAGACCCTTGTTCTCGTGTAACAAGATGGAAATTAAAATTAGCAGAGTACGATTTTGATGTAATCTATCAAGCTGGCAAAATGAATGTAAATGCCGACGCCCTATCGAGAAATCTGACAGACAATATCGAGAAAATTAATGGTACTGAAGTATTAATTGCAAATCATATATATTTAAGAAATCCTGAAGAATTATTAAATCAAGAATTACGAAAACCTGAAGAATTATTTAATCAAGATATACAAAATCATGAAGAATTATTGAATCAAGAAATACGATATCCTCAAGAAATTTTAAATAAAGAAATAAGAAATACTAAAGAATTATTAAATCAAGAAATAAGAAATAATAAAGAATTACTAAATCAAGAAGAATTATTGAATCAAGAAATGAGAAATGATGAAGAATCATTAAATCAAGAAATACGAAATCCAGAAGAATTATTAGTTCAAGAAATAAGAAATATTGAAGAATTATTAAATAAAAAAATACGATATTCTGAAGAAATTATGAATCAAGAAATGAAAAATGATAAAGAATTATTAAATGAAGAATTACGAAATCCTGAAGAAATTATAAATCAAGAAATGAGAAATACTAAAGAATTATTAAAACAAGAAATGAAGAATCCAGGAGAATTATCCAATCAAGAAATACAAAATCGAGAAGAAATATCAAATAAAGAAGAATTAAAGAGCGAAATTACTGAATATAAAATAAATACTACTAACGTTAAATCAACTGCAAGTGGAAGTGCAAGTTTAAGTTTCAAAAACATTAATTGTGAGAATAAAATTAATCCTATCTCAGGAAAACCAAAAAATCCAAGTTTTAAGAAAATTAAGAAAAAATCAAGACAATCATGAATGAAGAAAAATTATGATCCTGCCTATGAGCATTTATTAAACGATTTTGAAGAAAGCATTCAAAATCCAGATGTAAGAATTTTAAAAGAAATAAGTTCGATAATTACGAATCTTTTGAATAAATGAAATATCAATGAGGAAGTAAATGTGATTTATTATTTCAAATAAACAACAGAAATCAAAATGGAATACTCTGTTAACCCGAAGTAAATTTAAAAAAAGAATCCAGAAATATATGAAAATTATGAAGAAGGAGATAAAAACGGTGCCGAAAATTCTCAGGAAGGAGAATCAAAGGAAGCAATTAAAAATACAAATTTGGAAATTAGAAAGCAAGGTGGACCACGTAAGACTGTACTCGACTCACAAAAAATAATCCCCGCTTTTACAAATAAAAAGAGAGGAAACCTAAAAAACGAAAAAGATAATTTTGAGTCAGAATCTTTAGAAATTAAAAAGCGAGGTAGACCATGCAAGGTGATGCTCGAAACAATAAAAGTAATCTCTACTCCTACGGTAAAAAAAAGAGCTAGGCCTAGGAAAGAAGATATAACAAATTCTGAAACAATGGAAGACTCAGATTCTAATCCTGGATATTTTGATTATCTAAAAGAAAGAGTTGAAACATATAAAATGATAAAATCTAATAGAGAAAAAAACCAAGAATCCAGTGAACATGGAGATAAAAATGATTATTAAAGCACCAGTGCATCAGAAGGAGAAGATGAAGGAGAAAATTAAGAAGAAGATGAACAAGAAAATGATAATGAAGAAAATTCTGAAGAAGATAATTATGATGAAGAAAACTATTATTTTGAGTATGACAATGAAAATTATTCTGAAGATAAATTTAATGACGAAAATGTTATTAATGACAATTTAAATAATGGTATCGATAATAAAATCAATGAAACTGACAAAAAACACGATACTGATAATAACAAGGAAAAGGAAAACCAAATACTTCAAGATGATTTTGAGAATCAAAAGGCGATAGAATTAGTAGATAATCGTCCATTCCCGGAATCACCCTACTTGAAATCCCGTTATCCGGCCCGTTTAATCCAAATAAAAATATAGTCGAATGTCGTGACAAAATTATGTATATTTTATAACCAAGGAAGGAGAACCTCGTGATTTTGGATCCAGCATTCTCAAAAAACGACAACAATTGCAAAAATTTACTAAACTTCAAAAAGGACTCACGGAGGAAATTAAAAAAGGTAAGCAATTACACATTGCACTACCTATTGAAGGAGAAATAAAAGATAATCTTACAGAAACTTTGAAAAACATAAAACTATGCATATTTTCCTTACATAATTTAGCAGAAAAATTAAAACTAAAGTCATTCAGTATCACAAAAACACCATATGTTAATAACATACCATGGGAGGAAATATTAAACACACTGCAAGTATCATTTTCTGAATCAAATGTAAAAGTCATTATTTGCTTGGGAATAACACAATATCCCACTAAAGATACAAGATATCAGTTCATTGAAGAAGCTCACTCATAAGAAATAGGAGGTCATAAAGGAGTAACAAAAACTTACAACAGGATTAGACAAAAACATTTTTGATGAAGCGTGAAGTTAGCTATCCAAAAATACATACAATTATGCTCACAATGTCAATTGAAAAAATTAGTTCATGTAAAAGCGAAAAGCCCGTTGGTTATCACTGATAAACCCGGTACAGCTTTCGAAAAAATTTCTATGGACATAGTTGGTCCACATCCTAAAACAACCTCTGGTAATTTGAATATTTTGACGATCCAGGATAATTTCACAAAATACTCATTAGCTATACCCCTTCCAAATCAGCAAGCTAGAACTATAGCCGACGCATTTAATAAAAGATTTATATGCATTCATGGTTCATCGAAAGGAGTATTAACAGATCAAGGACAACATTTTCTAAGTAATTTATGGAGAAGATTAACGAAGCGATTTAGAATTCGACCATTTAAAATAACTGCATTTCACCCTCAATCAAATGGATCACTTGAAAGGTCTCATCATTCATTAGCAGAATATCTTAAACAACTTGTTGATACAAATTCAGAATGGGACGAATGGTGAGAATTAGCAACATTCTCTTATAATACAAGTGTACACGAAGGCACAAAATGTACCCCACGTGAGTTATTTTCTGGAAAAGTAGCACGTCAACCATCAAGCGAACAACTACCACCACATGAAAAACTCCAAACATATGACGATTATACAATAAAATTAATTTAATTATGTTAATTTAATTATGAAATGCGAAATGTAGCAAGACAACATTTGATAGCAGCAAAAGAAAAATCTAAACAATATTATGATTGAAAAATTAACCCTCAAGATTTCAATTGAGACAAGATGAATTTTGGTTTTTATATTTGATGATTGTAACAGAAATTCTATACTTATCTTTTTAAAATTGGTCCTTTTACTTGGCGCAGCTTGGGTCGGGGCCGCTAAGGCTCGAATAAATAACTTCACAATTACGAAATTATGTTGAGCGCCAGCTGATTAAATCCCAATCAGCAAGAAAACAATTTGAGTGAATGAGAGCGAAGATAAACAAGCAGGGATGGTTCATTGGGAAGACCCATAATAATTTTGAGAGACTATAAGCGAAATTCCAGAAATAAACATTTTATATAAATTTCTACTTACAGTTTTCAACACAACGTCAGTATATTGCTTTAAATTAATCCAATAAAATCGGTAATAATACTCGCTGTGGTTCGACGATTAATATTATTAGTAACATTATCTACAACGGTGGAAACCGACCCACAACGAAACTCGCGATACAATGTCTTTCGACGAGATTCGGACGGAAAGTGACGCTCTTTCGCTTTTCTTGTGGACGAATATTTTAATTGCTGCGCGTGACTCTCGTTTTGGTCCCAAGACCCTATGACCGGCAATCCAATCACGAGTCGCTTATAAGCTTGACTTATCGACGACAAATTTGAATTCAAAATTCTACGCCAAAGTCTCAAATTCGACTTCACGATGAAAATTATCATCTTAACGTCCACAGTTGGTTTAGTTAATGAAATTTTATAATTAAATGATGGACTGGAATAATTTCCTGTTACACAATGTAGGAGATGGAGTATTTTTATTAGAAGAAGAAAAATTAAAAAATTAAACAATTATTATTCAGGCCCTCACGAAGTTTTAGAAATACTAGGAAATGGAAACGTTAATATTAAAATATATAGAGCATCAAAAGTCCTACACATAAATAGACTCAAAATTTCACATATTGATATTCAAGAAAAAATTAAATCAAAAACAAAACGTCAAGGTGAAAATGTAACAATCGTAGTTCTGAAACAAAAGAGTAATCAATAATTATATCGAGGTGAAGCAATGCATAATGTACAAACTTATTTGAAACATAAATTCTTAGCATTAAAGTGGCATGACACGATTATCAATTTTAATGGCATAAAATTGACACAAAATTCAAAATGATATATTTCTGGAATTTTCGTTTAGACGATTTTGGGTCTATACTGCCTTTTATCACTCAACAATATAGTAGATAGATAAACGTTTATTTTTCAGCCTGCTGGCCTTAAAAAATTGACTTGCTTACACATCCATTTTTTACAGAATTTTCTTAAAACTAACCCTCAAAACTAACATCCATCCATTCCTTATTTCTAATCCGCACGCTCTTATCGCCTTGCCTTTCTCGCTTCGCCTCGCTCGCATGTCCCTACTTTTTCGCATTGCCTCGCTTGCCAACCTCTGTTTTCGCAGTTAATGCCTATTACTTATCTACTATTTACAATATTTACATCTTACTTACATCTACTTTCTCTCCTTTTTACAATCTTTCCTTCTCCACTCCTCTTCCTCCTTCCTTCTCTTCATCTCCATCTTACCCAGCACTCCCTTCACCCATGCTACTACCCTTTTTCCCCCCATTTCATGCAACAATGCCTCCATGCTTATCTCACTTCTTTCCACCTCCACGCACTCCTCCAACTAGTGCTCCACTCTTGCATCCCCCTTTCCGCACAGCTCACACATCCTCTTCTACCGAGAGAGCCAGAACCTATTGAAACCCTCCATACACCCACATCTCATCCTCGCTATAAGCTCCTGACTTCCTTTCTCTCCTTTTTCATATAAATATTGCGCTCTTGCCCTTGGCATAATCCACACATAGTTCCCGTCAAATCTTGACTCTCTCATCCTCTCTTCCCCTTCTGTCTTCTCTCTCTCCATGCCGTTTTGCTTAACCAAGTCATAAACCTTCCTTCCTTCCTCGTGCATCCTTCTCACTTCATCCATCCGTAGTCCATTCATTCTAAACTACCTTTCCCTCTCAGCCTTCATCTTCCCACCCCCTCCACTGTTCTCCTTCTCCCACCAACACTCCCTAACCAGCCTACTTCACCCTTCTTCCAAAAAATTCTCCTCATATTTACACGCTCGGCTCCCTGCTAGAATTCCTACACTCGATCTCCCCTTCTCCCTCCTGACAATATACTTAGGCGTGTTCCTTGCCAACCCCAGGGTCCACTTTACATACCTCCCCTGCGTTCTATTTACCTCTTCACTTTCCTTCCACCCCCACACCTCTACCCCATACAATAGCACACTCATCACTAGTGAATCAAACAATTTCATTCTCCTTCCAAAATCATCTGCGAATAACATCTTTCAAAACCCCCCACCTGCCTCATCACCACATTTGCCCCCCTCACTCTCTCTTTTATGTGACCATCCACTCCCCCATTCCTTCGAAACACGAAGCCCAGGTACACAAACTCTTTCACCTCCTGCACCTCCTTTCTCTTCCACTTCCACTCCCTTGCCTTATCCCTTCCCCCTCTTTTTCTGAACACCATAACCTTGGACTTTTCAGCATTCAGCTCTAACACCTTTTTATCCAGGTATCTTCTCAACCTCTTCATCATCTCCTTTAAGGCCTCCTCGCTGCTTGCCAGCAACACTATGTCATCTGCATACGCTAGTGACCAAATTTTAACCCCTCCTATCCTGACTCCTCCTACCACCCCGGCCTCCATCTTACTTTCCATATCCGCAGTTAAAATCGCAAAAAGCGTTGGGCTAAGTGGACACCCTTGCCTTAACCCCCTATCCATCCAGAATCCCTCCGAAATCCCCTCCCCTCCTCTTACCTTGTCTTTGGTCTCTTCATACATCTCCCTTACCCTTTCAATTAGGCCTCTCTCTACTCCCCTATCCTCCATCGCCTCCCACAACCTCCCCCTATCCACCGACGGAAACGCGACTTTGAGATCCACAAAAAACGCGTACGCTCTCGTCCCCTTCTTCGCTAATTCTTTATCAACCACGTGCTGCAGCACGTAAATATTGTCGATAGTACTACTACCTGCCCTAAATCCCGCCTGCGTCTCCGGCAATATTCCTTTCCCCTCGACATCCTTCCGCAGTCTCTCTGCCACCACCATCGCGTATACTTTATATGCCGTATTCATTAGCGTAATCCCTCTATAATTTTCCTGCCTATCTCTATCCCCTTTCTTATACAGTGGCACTATTAACCCTTCCCTTCACCCTCACTCAACAATATAGTACAAAACCAACGGATACTTGGTCGAACTGCGACTTAAAATACTACTACAGTATTGTCGGCTTCAACGAGAGCAAAATTTTCTAATTGTGAAATAAAAATAAAGAAAACTTATATACAAAAACTAATCGTACAAGAATGCAACCAACCTATTGTTGAACTCATCGAATTGTTGCATAAGACGATGACCAGAAACGGCGTTTTTTTGTTGGCCCCTTCTTATATTTTCCTGGAACGACGATCTGGATTTCCTCGCCGTTGTGCAACTCTGGCCTCTCCTTCATGAATTTGTCTAGACTTTTGTCGACTTTTTTTGACTCCATTTTCTTCAAGAGTATCTCGGCCCTTTTTCTTATGAGATCCTCAAGTAAGGTATGACTGACGATCCGGCAATCGAACATGTAAAGGGGTTGTTATTGTCCCCTGGGACTGAAATGGTGCGAAACGCCTAACTACTGAAGAATCTCCTCGAACCTGGACATCTTGTCAAATTTCAGTGGCTGAACAGCCGCTGATGGCGCGACAAGTGCTATTGGGTCGTCGGTTGATCTAAACTCTGTGCCTGTGCTGGTTTTCTTGCTCGGGCTTGATTTCAACTCCATCGGAGGCAACTTTCTAACTTCCTGGAGCGATCGTTAGACATCTCTATTGGGTTTTGGCTCCCTGGGAGTTGAGGTAGCCCTGTCGAAGTTGGTCTTGTTTGTCGAGAAGATGGAAGTCGTCTCGTATCCGGTATCCAGAACCTTCTTTGCATCCTGGAGCATCTTGTATAGGGAAGAAGCTCATAAATCAGCGAGCTCATCGTGCCTCAACGATTAGCACGCTTGACCGTACTTTCAAGTGCCCTAGCTACGCATTTACCTGTCCTATGTCGAACTGCAAATAACACGATGTACTTTGTATAGAGCTCCTGAACGACGATTGAAGTAGAGTTCTCTCTTTCGGTTCGCGCTTGAGAGACCACGGGTTCAACGCATAATTGGGCCCAAGGTGATTGTAGGGGCCTGTTAGTCAATAGATCTTTAAAAGGTCTTTGATTATATTTAAACTTGATGCCTGCACGAGGTGTCAGATCACTCTATAGCTCCTGAGTTTGGAATTGTTTGATGCATTTGCAAGCGGATTTGCTCAGGACTGATCTCCCACTACCACTGTCAATTATGCCGCGCATTTTGTCGTCGAAAATGTTAATTTCTACAGGTATTCTAATCAACTTTTTTGGTTCTTTTGTCGCGTTACCAGGACGATATATTTTTCTCTGTGCTAATCGATAGATGGCGGGTGGAGGAAGTCGAGGTGGAGACCAAGTTCGGAAAGAATTCGGCTTTCCTATAATTTCTATATAATTATCCTATAATTTCCTCAGTCGATTTCTCCTGTTTCGCCTGTAGGATATTCTCCACTTCGTCATCAGAGTCTTCCGATTGACCAGGAATTTCGCCCAATAAACGTAATTCCAGTGGTTTAGGATCATTGAAACCTATTTTGCTGACATCACAATCAACGCTACCTATATTTTTATATTGGTCGATTTCGAAAATCTTTTTGTCACGTACGAACTAAATAAATTTTATTTTTAAATCCATTGAAAACGAAGGACCCGTAAATAAAGGCTGCCTAGTATCGACACGCTGGGGGGAGGCTTCCCCAAAACTGAAGGAAGGGCGAGAGACTCCACTTTCCTATTTTTATTTTTATGTGGGTTTTACCCCTACTCTCGGACTGAGAGTTGTTGTCCCGGAAATTTAGAATTGCAATGAGAAATTGGGGGTTTTCAGGTTTGTCGAATTAGAAATGAGTTCTGTCTCCAATTTGTGATAACAATAATAAGGTTTATTCAAAAGCAAAGAAATAGGGCACATTCTATAATAAGAGCAAGATTCGAATAATAGGGCACATTCTACAATGGGTAGAATGTGTCGACAGGTAGAGGAAAAGAAGAGAAAAAAAAATATATGACAGCAAAAAGGAATGATACAGCTCACCAATACGTCGTACTTAAAACTACCGCTCGTCGAATAGAAAAAAAGCGGGCGAAAACCCGTCGAATGGGACGCGAAAAGAACTGACCGCTCCCGTTACGGTCCTACCTCCCGTTGGATAGAGATTTTCGAATTTTTTCGTCCGGACCGCGAACCCAATTTTAATAA
>CAKNXH010061705.1:48001-111406 GCA_932178445.1 Andricus quercusramuli
TCGAAATCAAATGCTACATTTCACCACATAGAATCTAAATTCATCGTTCAGAAAGAAAATTATCGATGGTGCTGAGTTTAAAAAAGATCCCCATGCAAGTATGACCCTAAATCTTGAAGAGTGGAAATTATTTGAAAGTTACTTCAGCCTCATGTCACTGTTCATCGATGGTGAAGAGAAGTTGAAATGCATCGAATGTGGAAATTTCCGTATACACATGACTATATCTTTTGGAGATTATATAGTGACTTTGGAGCCAATTCAAGAAACGTAAAAAAATGATCCATTTGTATTACGAGAAGCGACGTTTGCTGTTCTCCAGGAAGTCGGCCTTTGTATCGACCGGTATTTTCTGGAACAGAGTGTTATGCTGATTCAGCGGACAAAGAATGTCATCATTGAAGCCATCGCTGAAAGTGTATGGTATAATGTGGCATTACCTTGTGTAAGAAGTGTAAAATCTTATATTAGAAAAAATTATATAAGTTTAAAGAGTAAGGCAATGAAGAAAGTTGTATTTACTAATCTGATGCAATTTCAAAGTCTGTTTCTTGAAATGATTACTTTTTATAATCGGAATGTGTGTGAAGAAGTGATTGAAAAATGTCATCTTTATACATTAGATTGTATGTATGTTGAGAGTAAGAAAAAAATCTGAATAAAAAATATAATGTGAAACTAAATTCGTATTTTTTTTCATTTACTAGATTAAGGGTAGGTAGATGTGTAAGCAAAAGGATATATATGTTTGCAAATAATCAGATTTATTCAGAAAAACTTAATATTAATACAAAAGATACTTATAAACTAGACTTATCTATCCAACTATTGTGACAGTTGTCGAAACCTAGCCATTTTACAAATAGCTTATTGCCCCGCTTTTTTAGTACTTTTTCCACAAGATGAATGTCTCGATGTCTAACTTTGCCAAGTTCTTGTTCATAAGAACTACCTGCAATAGCTTTATCTTGATAATCTTTAAGCATATACGTCACAGGATTGGTATTCTTAACATGAATTACAGTAAATATTTCAGTTGTCTTATTCGGTGTGTAGCTTTTCTCAAAAACATGCTTGAACTTACTTATACGTACTGTAGCTCCAACTTTAAGTTTCGTTTTCTTAACTGCTTGTTTCACACTGTAATTTTTTTTCGTAAACATTGAACAACAATTTTTTCTCATTATGCTCATCAACATCTTTTGGCCTCATTCTAATAGTCTGATGTTTAGCATCGTTGTAAGACAAAATTAAATCTTTCAAAATACCCATCCACTTATAATTACTCTGCAAGCTGAATTGCATCCACATTTTATTTTTCAGGGTACGATTAAATCGCTTGCGAATTGATGCTTTTAAATTACTAAATTTCGAGTACAAATTTTTTTTATATCGCTTCATAAGATTTTCAAAATGCGAGTTGTAAAATTCTTTACCCTTATCAACATGTAAACTTTTTGGTACGCGTCCTTTATCAAGTACAGATTCCATGGCTGCAGCTACATCTTCGCCCTTCTTCGATTTAACGGGAACAGCCCAAGCAAATTTTGAAAATACATCAATCACAGTCAAGATGTACTTGTATCCTTTGTTTACTCTCTCGTATGGTTGCATTTCAACAAGATCAGCTTGCCAGGTCTCATCAATGCCACGGATATCGAACTGTCGACGTTGGTAATTTCTTCTAGCCGGATTGTGCAGCTCATTCACCAACTGCAGCTTCTCAATGTCCATTTTTGAGTGCATTCAGTCTGGTGTCTACTTGACTAATGAGCTATGAATTTCGATACAATAGTTTTTGAATTGATTCAGCATCAATTTTCACATTTCTAACATATTTATCTGTGGAATTTTTCAAACTTTCAATCATCATATTATTATTGACTACTTCAGTTCGCAAGGAAGCTATAACATCGTATATAGTCTGAAGTTCACGCTGTATCATATGTTGCACAATATTCTGATTAACAGCATCATTTTGCTATTGAGCATCAGCCACTTTACACAGCCTTTTATTATTCATGTCATAATCTCCTTCAGATATGACTTTGAAGCCAAGTCCAGGAGGACCACGACTTGTACTATCTGCTCGCTTGGAATGACGTCCGAATACATCGATGCTCATCTTGCAAATGACGAAAATCTTGATAAAACACCCATTAATATATAATTCCAGCTTCTCTCAGCTCTTCAATAATTGATATAATTTCGTTTGTGAGACTTAGATTTCCAGCCGCTTGAGATGCTAGCATACCTTTACCTGATAATGGTTTTCGGCTTTTACTGCGCCATCTTTATTTTTTGATTAAGACGTGAGAATTAATTTCTTTATAAAGTTTTTATATTTAAAAGTTTTATTGTTACGAATTTCGCCATCTTGTTTATAATGCTTTTTATACGCGTTTGTTGCATTGATAATTTGTCTATAATTTTAAAGATCACTAGGAGTTATAGAGAGCTCTTCGGAAACTTTTTTGAATAAAAGTTCAAGCAAGCCTTTACTTTTGGGAAAATTCAAATTACCCACATGAATATAATTCTGGCTGAAATTTATCGGAGAATCGCCAATCATTAATCTATCTTTCAATAATTTTCTCACTCCATACACATCATCGAGTTCTCGGCTTCTTTCACCTAACAATATGAGATACTTGTTTGCATCATCATCATCCATCCATGAAGCCGTAGGTGTTCCCAAGTTATTTTCCGCTTCAGTACGATTCGATATCTCCAAGTTACTAGGATCTTCAGTCTCGTCTGCTTCATCATAAATTGATTTATATGACAAGTCATCATCATCATCAATATTTTCTTCAACTTTACTGTTTACCTCCTCTTCTTCTGTCCTTTCAATTGGTTCAAATTTTTCCATATTCTTGAGACCAACAACAATTTTCTCTAGTCGATTAACAATGGGCTTAAAAGTGTCGCTTAATGTGCTTTCCTATATCTACCTTGGTTAAGATCTTTATCCTTGTCAACAAGGCCGTCTTTTCATAAGGGTCGTCGGGGCTGCGGCCCGGGGCCCCCGCTACCCTAAAGACTTGTCAATTACAATGAATCCATACTTGTCTTGATTCATAATTATGCTTTAGATTCATTTCATCCTGCTTAAATACAACAAGTGAATTAACATTATAACGTAAAAGATGTTTAGGAATATTGGCATATGTCTGGTATAAACAAGGAGCTGGTCTTAAACGCAGGTCGAAAAATTCAAAGTGAAGCTACCTTGTCGAGCCTCGACTGATGCGGATTTACTTAAATTCTCAAAATCTTTGAAGATTCCGCATTTGCGAGGTGTTCTCATGCGAAATGGATTACCAGAGGATGGATCGCGTAAATATGAATCTGCTATTATTAATCTTGTTGATAAAAAAGGACCAGAAACACATTGGTGTGCTTATAAAAAGATTGACAGTAAAATAATTTGTTTCGATAGCTTCGGTAATCTTCGGCCACCTTGGATCGTGTGTGGAGATTTATGTTCGCAATTTCTGTACAATCAATTAAAATCTAAAAGTACGTTTAATCTATATAAGTGCTGAAATTTGCAATATCAAGTCAGTTGAACGCTGGTAGCCTTCATGGATGATTCATTAACACTAACATTGTCGGGAAGTTCTTCAATTCTGGCCAAAATAAATGTTATGTGGGTAATTAAATAATTGAAATACCTACAGGAAGTTTTAAAATAAGTGACATAAAGCGCTATTTGCAGAATGCTTTAGTAAAAAAGGGCATTGAAATTCATATTGAACCAAACAATAATACTTTAGAAAGTGAAATTTATTGCAGTCACAATATAAATTTCGAACCTAAAGATTCTATCAGTCATTTACTGGGGTTTTCTCGACGCATACTAGACGTTAAAAAAATTTGCGTATCTGATGAATCGATATCAATCATAAAAATGAATTCTTTGAGTATTGAGTGTAGCATTACGACAGGTGCTTACATTAATGGCCAGAAAGTACATACTATTTATGAATTTTTTCCCGTAGTGCCACCTGGATATAAGGTAGTGAAAGTACCATCTCATGTCATTTATCTGCCAGCCGCCGCGCAGACAATAGATCATATACAGCTCCATATAGTTGATCAAGACGGACATTTGGTTAATTTTCGTGGAGAAGTTATAACAATTAGACCTTCAAAAGCAGTGATGAAATACGGATTGCTGTTCAAAATCAGGACCACTGTCTCCTGCCCAGAAAAATTTCAATTCAGGTGCATGGAAGAATCGTAAGAACTCATGGAGAACCAGTGAAAAACAAATTCTTAGTTTTTAATGCCATCTGTCATTTGTGTGACGAAGCTGGATATGAAATCAACGCAATAGAAATTGATAGAAATAAAAATGTTGGTCTCACTAGTCTCATGAAAAAGTATGTATCTCTAAATCCCGGACAATCACGCTATATACAGAATATTGGCTGGCTAGCAATAAATGATAATAATCAATCGCTAACCATCGCTAATGGTTACTTTGATGTAGCCATACTGCTTAACATGATATTTGGTTTTGCTGAAGATTATCACAAAGTCATTATCAATGCTAAGCATGAACTTATTTTGAGAAGATCAAAAAGTGATGCAAATGCCATCTTGCAAGCGGCTCCCATTGAGCAGTATAAAATTGAAATTAATAAAATAGAGTGGTTATTGCCTAGCTTTAGACTGTCAGATTCTCGAAAATTTCAGTTGCTAAAATATATTGAAAAAGATCCACTTATTCCAATAAGTTTTCGAACTTGGGAACTATGAATATTCTTTACTTCTGACTACGTCAAACCATGCTTGGACAGTAAAAACCACAACACAATTGGAAAAACCGAGATTTGTTATACTAGTATTTCAAACAGACAGAAAAAATAACACTGTTAGAATCTCTAGCAACTTTGATCATTTCAATCTGACTAATGCCAAACTATTTAAAAAAAATCAGTGTTATCGTTACAGTAATTTGAATCTTAATATTGATGGAAATCAGTACGCCCTTATCTATGAAATGTACACAAACTTTCAAGCTAATTACCATGGAAAAGAACCGCAACCATTGCTATCGAGGGGAGAATTTATACAGTATGCACCACTAGTAGTAATTGACTGTTTCAAGCAAAATGAGTCGCTGAAATACGGAACAGTTGATGTTCGTTTGGAATTTAAAACTAGTAACCATTTTGCCGCTTGAACGTCAACATATTGCTTAATTTTGCATGATCGTATGGTTGAGTATAAGCCAATCAGTGGCGTGGTGAAAAAGTTAGTATAAAACTGCTGTAAGCACAAAGAAATAGTTTAGTTGCATTCAAGATGATTACTTGGAAGTACTTGGTGGATATTCAGGGATTTAAGTTATCAGTCAATCAATTTGTCTTGAAAGAATTGGCCATATCACCAATCTGCGATGATACAGTCAAAAAGCCGTACTTTTTTCTCATTCAATCACCCCACAAGTGGAACAACGTTCCGTCAAAATATAAATCTGTAAACATTTGGGCAGAGCAGAAACATCATGGAATACCATGGAATTCTAGTTATTTACCGTTTTCTCTAGTGCCTGAAATACTCGAGAGTGTTTTGAAAGATGCAACAAAAATTTATGTGAAAGGATTGGAGAAAAAGAATTGGCTGCAGCAATGTGCAGAAGTATTAAGTGAAATTGTTGATATGCTTGATTTGGAATGCCCCTCGCTACAGGGATTGCGCGAAATGTTTGCAATTAGTGATATTAAATGTGCGCATCATATGAATGGAAATTACTGTAATTGCGCAAGTGAAAATGTACTCTTATTGAGAAACTTGATGTTTCAGGAACACCTCTGTTAGATTCGTTTTTTAATGTATAGAGATAAGAAAAAATATTTTCGATATATATTTAGTTGTAATTTACTTATTTTGTAAGTATAATGTAGTGGGTCTTTGGAAATAAATAAAAAAAGAAAATGAGGAAGAAGATGAGCGAATGCGTAGACCAGTGAGCATCGTTGACTTCTTGGGGCATCGTACTCGGCATTGGTACTCACCTGACGGATCATGCTTTTTTTACGACGGAAGGTGGAAAATGTACTAACATACACCGAGAAGGGTCCGCACTTCTCGGTAGTGTCGGGATATTGATATCATCACTACAATGATCTTAATATACAGACAATGTTACAATGTTACAATGTTACAGACAACTACCAACTACCGACTAAAAACCACCACCCTTTCTCCTTGGCAGGAATCCCCCCGGAACTGCTGTCGCATTACTCCAGGGGGCGCCATTTGTTCGCCCCTGGGGCGTCTGCTGGGCTTCTTTGTTAGCTGCTTATCCCAACCAAGATGTACGCATCGTCCGCAGTAGTGCGGTGGTACCGCACAACGCGCTCGTTGGCCTTCGACATCTTGGTTGAGTGTAGTTGGTTGGACCGCCTTGCTACTCTGCCTGCTGGGGGTTCTACTGGTTCCCTTCTTCTGATGTTATACTACTTCACTGTTCCAACCAAACTTCGGCTCCATACAGTAGGATGGAGTGCGTCACCGACATTAGTAGGCGTCGTCTACTCGGTTTTGGACCTCCTATGTTGGCCATTCATCGGCTGAGGTTCGACGTGACTGTACACGCCTTGTCAGCTGCTCGTTTAATCTGCTCCCAGAAAGTGATCTTATTATCGAGCAGGATGCCCAGATGTTTCGCCGATTTTTTCGTCATCACTTTTTCGCTTCCCACCTGCATTGGGATCTCTAGCTGAATCCGCTTTGTTGATAGGATCACTATCTCTGTCTTCTGGATAGCTAGACTCAAACCAAGATCTTTCATCCATCGTTGGACCCATCTCATGACCTCGTTCAGCTTCCATTGAGCTTGTTCAAGGTCGCAAGCAGCTATCGTCGCTGCTATGTCATCTGCGTAGCCCACGAGCTTTGTGTCTTCCGGCTTCTCAGTTCGTAGGATGCCCTCATAACACACATTCCATAGGTCTCGTCCTAGGAGAGAGCCTTGGGCAGCTCCCGCAGTGATGCTTTTCTGGCAGGATCCTTCGCTCGTTTCGTACAGCAGCACCCGATCCTTCAGGTAATTACTCACCATCCGGATAAGGTACTCCGGTACTTTAAAGTTATTCTTAAGTGCATGTAGCATGTTACTCCATTTGGCTGAATTGATGGTATTTCTGACGTCAAGTAGTACGAGTACCACCATTTTTCGGGAGTAGTGACCTACCTGTCCTTCCTTCCGAGCAGTCTCTACTACTGGTGATACTGCCTCTACCGTGGACATCCCTTTCCGGACACCATAATGATTGCTGGATAAATCTCCAGCCGCCTGTATAGCCGATTGTAGTTGGGGTTTCAAAAGCCTTTCTAGTAGCTTTCCTACCATGTCCAACAGACACAGGGGCCTTTGCTCTTTTCTATCAATACTTGCTTTTATCCCTTCCACTGTTTCGGGAACGTACCAGTACTAAGGCAGCTGCTGTACATGCCTAGCATTATCCCGGGGCTTACCTCTACAGTTGCTTTCATAGCCTCCATTGGGATGCCATCCGGGCCTGGTGCTATATTATTTTGCAGCGACCTTGCTGCTGTTATAAGCTCCATCTGTGTGCAGAACGGGATTTCATGCGTTATTGTGTACGCATCTTCGTCTTCCCGCAGTTGTTGTATGGGGAAAAGCGTATTCACAATACTTGCCATTTTTTTGGCATCACACGGTCCCACTGAGGTAGGTTTCCCAAGCTTGCGAGTTACAATCTTGTAGCCCGAACCCCAGGTGTCCTCGTCCATTTCATCCTTGATGTTCTTCCATCTAACGATCTTGCTCTTCTCTTTGGATTTATCCAATTTCTTCTTGGCATGCTTGAATGCTGCGTTTCTCAGTGCTGCTTCGGCTGGTCTTTTCTTCTTGACACGCTGTGCTCTACCCCTTAGGACAAAGCATTCTCTCCGGCGATTTGCAATCTCATCCGACCACCAATAGGCCGGGCGTCGATTGTCTCGTGCTCTTTTCTTCGGCATAGATGCGTCACAGGCTTGACGTATCAGCTGCATCGTGGACTCAACAACCCTTCCGTCGTCTTCTTAAGCCATCGCAGCTACTGCCTCCTTCCCGCTGATGAGCGTTGACGCCATCTTTTGTTTGTCCATCTTGGCTGTATTCCATTTATGTTGTTGTTTGAACCCCTTATGCCTTTCTGGGTATAGAAACATTTGTATATGAAAATTTATATACAGATGGTCACTTCCAGTATAACCCTCCATGACCCTCCAGTTTTGGACCCTGCTGCCAAGATTCTCTGTCACCAGAGATAGGTCAGAGATGGTTTCCCTCTGCCTAAGGCGTCGAAAAGTAGTATCTCTGGTATTCAGAACGATGAGTACCCTTCTTGCAGCCATCTCCATCACTTTTTTGCCTCTGGAGTCCATATACGCCATACCCCACTCTAAGGATTTTGCGTTAAAGTCTCCAGCGATCACTATGTTCTCTTCGGTGTCTTGCAGTAACTGTTCGATGTTCTCGAGTTTCGTCGGGAACTCTTTGATGGGCTTGTTTGGGGTGAGGTAGCAGCTCACAAAAGTGATCTTACCACTCTTAACACAGACGTATCCCTCGCCTGCCCCGTGACTTTCCACAGGCACCTCGTCTGTGTTCGCAACCTATATCGCAGCAGTTACCAATTTGTCCGAGAACCATGTGGTGCTCGTCCTGTCCTGCTACTGCTCGCTGAGTATCAGCAAATCGGCCCTCTCATCGTACGTAAGTACTGTAAGGAGGTCCCTTGCAGCTTTCCTCCTATTTAAATTCGCTTGGACTATATTAATCATTTTATTGAGTTGGCTTTAGCTGGATCTTGGGCCACGCGAAATACCGAGCACTTACCTGAGCCAAGGACATGGTTCAAGGGCTCTGTGCCTCCACTCTTTTCTGCTCACAGGACGCAATGCAGCTCCTCTGAGCAGGTGGCTGCCTTGTGTTCCTCGATACCACATTTGTAGCTCAGGGCAGGACGGTCCGGTCCTTTGCAGTCACGAGATTGATGACCGAAGCCGAGGCAGTTAAAACAGCGAACGACTTGGGTCCTCTCTCGGATTCTGCCATAAATCCCGCCAACTTTTATACGCCTAGCTTCTAGGAGTTTCCTGGCCTCTTGCTCGTTGATGTCAACGATAGCCATGACTTGCCCCCATTTATTTACCTTAGAGACAGTGACCCTGAGATCTCCAGCATTTCCCTCAAGGTCGCGTCTCAGAGCCTCTCCAAATGATGTCCTTACGACACTTACCAAGGCTTGCGTGTCCTTCGTGCCTTTTCCCAGCTCCATTGTAATGTTGCCCCCATGCGTTCGACGAATGGAGCGGATATCCGTGCCTGTATCTTCAGGATTGATTTTTTGTCTGGTGTTACTCAGCACGCCCGCGTAGGTCTGCCCTGTTGCAGGTTTAATGAGCACAACATCGAGACGTTCCTTTTTGCCTCGTCTGCGTCGCTGCTTTTTGTTCTCATCTCCTGGTTTGGCGCCATCTTCTTTCGAGATTTTTCCTTCTCTTTTCTTAGTAGTCGCATCTGCCGATTTCTGTTCAGCTTTTTTCATTTTTCTGCTTACAACAGTTTTCCATTCTCTTGGCGTTTCTTAGCCTCTTTTCCGCTTATCGATCGGCGGGGCCGTTTGGTTTTCAGCAGGACTACTTGCTGTTCTTTTTGCCGACGACGCTGGTGTCTTTGGATTGCCCGAGCTATTGGTATGGGCATGTTACCGGAGTAGACCAGTCATACCGCAGAAATGGTGTATCTCGTTATTCTGCTTCTTCCATTTTGTTTTCCGCTGTTGAATCAATTCCTGCATGTGCTTAATCCCTTTCTTCACCGTCATTTTTTCGATGATCTCTAAGATGGATATCTCTTCTGCCTCTATTTTCTTCCTTATGGCGTACGCGCCTTCTATCATATCCTGGCCTGATGATGATGCTGCGGGTTTGGAAGTCTTAATTCGCTTAATTCGGGCGGGCCGACAGCTGGGAACGGGTATACCCCCGGATCTAAGTCCTACCCCAGTTCCCTAGGGCCCACCTTTCGTTTAACCAGTCCCGGCAAAAACGGACGGACTGGAATTCGCCCGGGGCACTGCAGATTCCGACCTCTGCAGCCACCACGCACTCCCTGATGAAGGCCCGAAGGGGCTGGCTTCTGATCTCTACTGTAGCTGACACCTCGGCAGTGCAAGCACACAGCAGCCCCTCGCCACGTCAGCGGGTTAGGCAGACGTGGTTCGGAGCACTCCCAGTGGGCTACAGCAGGAAACAATCGTGGTTTTTTTTGGGTATAGAAGTTTTAATAATCGTTGTACATAATTTGAATTCTTCTTTGAGAATTAAATTCATTCATCAAAAATGAACATTTATACGAATTTTAGAATCGCTGTACATAATTTCAACTCTCCTTTGAGAATTAGATTCATTTATCAACAATGAACATTTAAACATGTTTTAGAATCGCTGTACATAATTTTTTAAACTTTTCTTTGAGAATTAAATGCATTTATCGAATGAACCGTTGAGGTCGACTAAGAGTTTCGTAATGTAACAAAGTTCGCTTGTAGTCATCAAACGTTATTGTGCTTAATGTGGACCCTTTAATACCTCTAGCTTTCTTGTTTCCCTGGTCATTGCCCAAAACTTTATTGCCATACAAATTTGAGCTCAGCCCAACAAATTCTGTTACCATTTTTCCGTTGCGTTCGTCTTTCATGAGCCCCAAGACTTTTTTGTTGAAGTAATTTTGTCTTGTTTATAGTTGAACTAATTTTCAATACAAATATTTAATTTTCCACTATTTTTTGCCGTGACGTATTAAAATAATTGTTAAGATTTTGATTAATAGTATTTTAAGTTAACCTTTGAATAACAAAGAATCTAGAATTTATTCTCAAATTTCCATTCTTTTCCAGTTTTTCCAGAATTTTTTTCAAAATTTCATGACTTTCCGGTCTTACATGTTTTTTTTATAAAACAAACAATAAAAAAAGTTCTCAGTTTTAATTATCCTTCCGACCGATCTGTGCTTCAATGAATTTTACCAATTTCAAAAAGCGATGTTTCTTTTAGGAAATATGAAAACATTTTCTTAAGATTTTAGAATTCCGGGAAACTCTCACATGAAATTTTTCATTGATAAATTTTATTTGAAATAAACTTCAAAAAAGATTTTAACGTTTCAAAGTTTAAAACATTTTAAGATTTTTAAATAAAATTTTGCAATTTTGCACAGTTACAAAAGTAATGAAAAATCTAGCAACTTTGAAAGATATTTAAAAGTAATAAAAAGATTCAAAAATAATTTATGACTATAATAGATTAAAAAAAAAATTAAAACAAAATATAGAATTTTTGTTTTCAAAAATTAATTTTTCAGAAAAATTTCTCAAGATTTGAAAACATTTCAAAAGGTTTCTGTAAAATCCGAGAAAAAATTCGAAATAAGTTGAAAGAATAACTACATTTTTAACCTATAAACAACGAATTTTCATTTTTTTTAAATCTTCTATATATTAAAATTATCTTTTTAAGTTTCAAAACTATGTATTAAATGAATTGGAATTTTTCCTGATTTTTTTTAATTGTGTAAAATTATAAAAAAGGCCTTGAAATTTTCCAGAATCTTTTTTAACAATTTTATTTAAGTTTTTGAAATGTTTTGAAATGTTTTTGAATATTCAATTAAAATTCATTTTTCAAAATAAAAAATTATGCTGTAAACATGAAATGATTGATAAAAATATATTGGTATCAAAAATAATTTTTGTATTCTTAAGATATTTTTTTAAAACTTTTCACTATTGTTTAAATAATATGTATGCATATTCAGGGTTGAACTATTCAAAAACAAGGAATAGAAACAAAAAAAAATTAAAAATGTACCAGGACGTGAACCCATGACGAGAGACTCTCCAGTCTGGAACCTAGACCATTCCTCCATCGCAGCTTGTTTGATTATCCTATAATTCAAACCGATAGTGATTGTGCACGAGTTTCTTTCAACCCTTGTTTCTCATAAACCGTTTTCTATCTAAGTAAACGGTTTTAGCTTTTCTCATCTCAAATTAAGCCTTCTTCGCTCACAAAAGATGTTTAAAATACGTGTCACGCGCACTCCCCTTGTAAGAAATTTAATTTTAAACGAATAAAAAAACGAATAGAATAGTTACATGTTTTAGTAAATTAATTTGAATTTTTCCTGAATTTGTTTAAATTGTGCAGCGCCCTCAATGCAACTAACCAGTTTACGAACTAAAATTTCCCACTCTGATCTTCTCTACCGACATTAGAAAACTGGAAAAATGCCGCCCTGCTTGACCCCTCAAGTGGGAGCGTCTATGGTCTATTTTAGTTCGTAAACTGGTTAGTTGCATTGAGAGCGCTGATGAAAATCACTCGAAATTAAACGTATGGGATCGGCAATCTCCCACCTCATCTCTGCACTTACATACGTATATGTGCAAGTTTCTATGAACTTATCGATATGCACGGAATATCCACATTACTCGTTTCCACGTCACCCATGAGGTTGAGTAAGTGAAGCTTTTTTTTTTTAAACGTGGTATCCCCAGTACGCCTAATCCACAAGGTTTCTCTTTTAGAAGAGCAGCAAAAGATGTTCAGTGTTATTCTGTGTTTAAAGTCTTGTTTTTGGTCTCTTAGAGCACCTGCGTGGGCCTGGTAGACTTCTTTTTCAAGGCTTGGATGAGCACGGTCGATTAATATCTTCCTGAAGGTCAGCAGAATTTTCTTCAGGATCACCCTCCTCTTCCTCAGCTGCTGAGCCTATAGCATGAGCTAGTGCAGTGTATTTAGTCTCCCACTTGTGCGCCATACCACACTTATTTTTCAAAATAAATTTCTGAAGTAATGTGATTAAAGTTTCAGGAAGTATACTTACATCTTCTAAAAAATTATCAGAAGGTGGATACTGGTTTGTTTGATACCCTGGCGGACCGAACGAACGGAACTCTATAGTATCCACATCGTATCCTCTCCGTATCATGCAAGAAAAACTAATTAAAAAAGAAAGATGAACATTTCACTTGTTGAAATTCGGATTCTACTTGAAATTTTGCGTTAAAAGGTCAAGGAGTAATAGCAATAGTTTTTTTTGCAACATTAAAAACTTGAAAAAAATATAATACTTATCGATAATGTGGGCTGAAGGCGACTTTAAACACATCGTTTTTAATGTCACAAGAAAAACTATTGCGGTTAATCCGTGATCCTTTAACACAAAATTTCACGTAGAATCCGAATTTCAACAAGTGAAATGTTCATCTTTCTTTTTTAATGAGTTTTTCTTTCATGATACGGAGAGGATACGATGTAAATACTATAAGGATACGCTGTAGCGTATCCGTTCCGTTCGTTCGGTTCACCAGGGTATACCTGCGATCTGATGTCCTCTAACACAATTAGTGCTGCTGCTTCTACAATCCGCAATCGTTCCTCCTGTTCATTTAATTTCAAAAATTTGGATAATGCAATGGAATTTATTTACTCGTACCTGGAAGAAAAGTGAGAGGAATGTCAGTTTACCATTGACGATCTCATGCAACAAATCCAAGGAGAATACCGACCCGATGTCAGGACGGTGAAGTCGAGATTGCTTCAAAAGTATGGCGATGATATTCTTGTTGCTATGACATCAAGCAATTCCGCAGTTGTTTGCTCTCGTAACACGGGATTTAAAGTGATTTCCTAATCTTTTTATCACATTTTTGAAAATGAATGAACAGAAGGAACGATTACGGGTTGTTGAAGCAGCAGCATAAATTGTGTTGAAGGACATCAGATCGCAGGTATACGAAACAAACCAGTATCCACCTTCTGATAATTTGGTACCAGATGTAAGTATACTTATTCCTGAAACTTCGAACACATTTGTTCAGACAGTTATTTTGAAAAAAAGCGTGGTGCGGCGCACAAATGGAAGACCAAATGCACGACACTAGCTCATGCTATAATCTCAGCGGGTGAGGAAGAGGAGCAAGCTGAGGAAGAGAAGCGTGATCCTGAAAAAAATCCTGCTGACCTTCAGGCAGATATTAATCAACCTGGCCCATCCAAGCCTCAAAAAAGAAGTCTTCCAGGCCCACGCAGGTGCTCTAAAAGACTAAAACCAAGTCTTTAAACACTGAATAACACTGAACATCTTTAGCTGTTTTTATAAGAGAAAAACCTTGTGGATTAGGCGTACTGGCGATACCACGTTAAAAAAAAAAAAAGCTTCACTTACTCTACCTCATGGGTGATGAGGAAACGAGTAATGTGGATATTTCACGCATATCTATAAGTTCATAGATACTTGCACATGTACGTGTGTGAGTGTATGTATGTATTTATATATATGATATGCTAAATTATTTATATAAATTATATTCTTCATGCATATGCAATGATAAAATAGTAAATAATAACGATAACAAAGAATAATCTCTCAGATCTCAATGTAAAATTTAGTGTTTTTTGCAAATTGCAAAAAAGTGCTCTGCTTTTATCTGCCATAACTCGGAAACTGTTGATATGAGAAAAATTTGTTCATAATAAAAGTGTAGGGAAATTGTGTGCTCTACAACTTTTTATATAACTACTTTTGCTCTGAAGTGCTTTTGCAATAAGATATTTTCAAAAAACGAAATTTTGGCTGCCATTTTAGCCGCCATTTTGTTAGCATGCGGCTGATTTATGAGGTCTTTTTTGGGTTTTGATGAGGGCCCCAAAATGAATATAATTGCCGAGTATCCGGAGCCAACCCCACTCGAGTCTTAACATACACACCCGTTCCGCAACAAACAGGGGAAAGACGAAGGAATCCAATCCGAGCAAACAACCCCCCACCGTGCGGAAGGATCCACATCTCCCTGCGGCAGTCAAGAAAAAGCCGGCCATCGTGAGATGTAGCCAGTTCAAACCTAGTAAAACGAAACAGGTTAATCTGCCCGAACCGTCCGCAAACCCAATTATCAGTAAATCAGAAGAAAGTACTATACTCCCGGCAGGGCCTCAGCGGAATCCGAGGAAGATGACAAGCCAAACTCTGAACCCAGATGGCAGTTTCAGGCCTCCAAGAGGTTTCACGACCCTTAGTTTGGACGGGAGTACAATTCCATCTAGGCTAGAAAATCACAACCTTAGACCTAAGGTCGCAAAAACTCCCCCCCCCCCCCACTGAACAGTCTTCTTCATCTGAATCCTCATTTGAAGAAAAGGATAATGAAGATTCTGACACCGCCGTCTCCTGAAAAAGTCGTAGCGTACTACCTGACGTAGGACCTGCGCAACATACCTCCAAGGGCGATGGCTCACCTAAGAGCGCATTCCAGCGTTTACCCCCTAAAGCCCCATGGATTCCCCCCTCATGTGATCTCTATGTAGACGTATACATCGACCAAGCAAGCGTTCCTGATTCGAAAGGCAACTCTCGAGCTGGAACTGGCGTATGATTTGGTAAAAATCATCCCCTAATCGTCTCGCAAGCAGTTATAGGACGCCAAACAAACAACGCGGGGGAAACAAAACAGCTACGGTAGCGGCTCAGGGAGCAACAAGCGTAGAAATCCAACAGCTTAGAATAATTACGGACTCTAAGCTTCTCCTCGACAGCACAACCATCTGCATGCCAAATGGGAAGCAAACGGCTAGGAGAATGCGGCACGATCGCCCGTTGTCAACAAAGCCGAATTCTTAGACCTGAAAGCCGCTTTAGAACCCTTACAGGTAACATGGAATTATGGTCCTGACCACTAAGGGATAGAGGAAGAAGAACAAGCGGATGAACTGGCAAAAAAGGGAACAGAGGAGGATTCCGTACAAGAAACCATCACTTCGCAGACAGAAAATTTAGGTTTTCATCATAAGGACTCTACACCTCCGCAACAAGTTTTGGTGAATATCAGCCCACCTCAGGTGGGCACTGAAAACAGCGATGTCCAGGAGATATACGGACTAAATCCGAATGATTTAGAGAAATCATTAAACAGGTTGAATGAATCCATTGCAGAAAACCAATCCTAGTTCTGGGATAATGAGATTTTAGACAACGTTATGCAGATTCCTTGCATCCTTAAAGCCTTCTAAGAACATCAAAAATTAATGCAGGAGGTCGAAACCGCAAATGAAATGAAACAACCAGAGTTTCTTACAACATCAGGTTATAGCGAGGACAGCGCACCTCAGCGATGAAGTATTGAGCGTTTCAAGGACGTTCCGGATAAAATTTTTTCTCCTCAGATCAAGGATACCCTATCATGTTAAAACACTCTTCACAACTTCTTTGCCATCTGCAGATTCAGCAGAAAAGTCGACACCCTTTGCAAAGACAAGGATTGGGGAGGAAGTGCTCAGTAGTCCATTAAGAGGAAAACAAGAATTTCAACCACGGCGGTGACAACCTCCCAAACCTGTCCAAGAGATAACAATGCCCTCGCCTATCTCAAAACTTAACCCTGAGGTACCCCACATAGACCCACTTACACTCCAGAACAAAAAAGGAAGATACTCAAAAATCTATCCAGATCCAACCGAGGATTCTAACATAAACCATCAATAAAAAGAGCCCTTTACATATCGCCGTGACAATTACGCCCATTTTCTTCCAGCAGACTGCGAACCTACGAATTAGATCGGCAAGCTCCTGGTGGCTAGCGCGCGTCTTGATCTACAAGACCTCTGGGAAAGCCGACTTCAATAGGGACAAGTCCTGATTACTCCTAACGGTCTATACAAGACGTATGCTATTGTTATAAAAACGAGAGATTTTGATTAACTCGACGGGGAAGACGTGATTTCTGGACTAAGGAATCTTCGCTTGGCTATAGAAAAAGCCGAGCGGAAAACCTGCTGTATGGCAAACTCAGAAGACTTGCTTGGTTCGCTGCCTCAAGATAAAATGCGTGACACCTTGGCTCCTATTTTCCGAGGTGGTTACATCCAAGTCACCCTCAATCATGGTAGAATTGAAGTGTCCATGGAAGACTCAAGGCAAGAAATAATAAAGAAATGTAACGAGAGTCTAGTAGGAGGACATAAGGCCGTGACAAAAACGTACAGGTTCATCCGAGAACGATTCACATGGCCCGACATGATGCACATAATACCCAGCAAAAAAGAAAGTATTAATACGAATTGAATTGAAAAGATTATGGCACCCCGCAAATCCCGCTTTGCGACAATGACACATTGGACCAGTGTGTCAATGCGTGTAAATTCGAGAACACGGTATTTTAATTTTGAATCTTTCTATGCGTACAAATACGGTGCAAAAGTTTGAAGTTAGCGAATTCATTTCAATGCATCAACACGCAAATTTTGATTTATACAATTTAATCCGCAACAGGAAACCCCACGCGCGGGCCATATACAATTCATTGTAAATGTTTTGTGAATTTTCCCGTAGCTCAGTGAGAACATTGTGGACTGATACACGAGGGATCGCTGGTTCAGGTTTCGACGAATGTACTTTTTATTAATCTTTTTCGAATTAACCTTGACCACACATTCATATGAATTCACACGCATTCAATTGGCGCTGTCTCAATTCATCTAAATGTGTCTAAACTCGTTTGACTCGCCCCAATCCGTATCAACTCTTCCTTTTCTGCTGGATACACAACTACATACGAGGTTGCCGTAGTTGTCTGCAGAATAAGCTTATGCAATCCCGCACACACGATCAAATGGTGATTACCGATACACCATTTGGTGTGTTCGACGAAGTGTCACTTGACACTGTAGGAAAACTCCCTGCAACACCGAAGGGGAACCGGCACATGCTAACTATGCAGGATAATTTCAGAAAGTATTGCATAAGGGTACCCATTCCAGATGTCAAAAGTATTATCATAGCGTATATCATTGCTACCCACCTATTCTCTCAGTAGGGTGCCCCGAAGTGCATCCAGAGTGATCGAGGAGGAAGCTTTGTGAGTAAAATTGTGCGGAAAATGGAAAAACCCTTCAACGTAAAAACAACTGACGACGGCCGGGTATCGTCCTCAAACAAATGGATCCCTGGAGAAAAGCCACATAGTCCTAACAGGTTATATAAAACATTACGTTTGCTTATAATACAAGCTTAATGTAGTAAAGATTTAAGTCGGGTAAAATCATGCAAACAAAGCATTCTTTTTCCTTCATGTACATAAAGCGACTCCATATTTATAATAAGGAATCTAAATTTCATCAGGAACTTGAAGCTAAATTGTAGTTAATATAAACAAAAAAATCAGGATGGAATCTTTTGAAAGACGCCATTTACCCATTCTGAAACTTCAAAATTCATTCACTTTAAAAAATTATACCGAACACGTTAAACACAGGAATTAAAACTCAATTATGGAAAGAGATAACAAAATTCCAGCTGATTGTAACTGGTAGATCAAATGTGGGATTTACTAATTGACTATAGTACAGACAAATCTAGAGTAAAATCCTTACACCTCAAAAATTTAGTTATCAAATTGCAACTTTTGACAAACTGAAGGTTTGTTTAATAAAACAATATCTGCATTTGCAAAAAATATTTTTAAAATAGAAAATACTACTCCCAGTCGAAAAATAGCTGGCACCCGCAACCCTTACCTTGACACACAACTAATTGGCATCATGTCTTAAGGAGACTAATAAGAATCAACTACAGACGTACCAAAGATGAGAGCTCACAGACTGCATTCACTGCCGTTACCAATTAATGAAATCAAGCCCAATGCACAATGCAATTAATTCATGAAAGCAATATGCTACCAAATCTTATAAGTTCAGGGCGAATAATTTTCTTACAAAATAATTCCGGGGTGGTAAGCAAATCTTGATTTTCCTAATCACCACTTTTTTCGCAATAGATCATGATTCCGGTATTCACCAGGAATTATTTTGTCTTAAAATAATTCCGGGTTGGTGAATCGCTAAATTATTACTTTTTTTCCTATAATTGACTTAAATTATTCAAGTTGTAATCAAAATTACCGCAAAATAAGTTCGATAATTAAGCCTCGGTGGCTCAGACGATAGCGCGTCGGACTTCCATGCAGGAGGTCTGGGGTTCGATCACTGAGCCGGGTACCAATGGAAATTTTTCGATGTACTTCTACCGGGGCTTCGATGGTTCGGAACCCACCTTAAACTGTAGGTCCCCTCTGAAAAAGCTGGTATCGTACCAACGTGGGGCCCCATGTCGAGGGGAATAGCCTTGGATGCCGAAGCCGATTATGTGTAGACTCGAAAATGAGTCAGCGTTCTTCTTGCGCTTGGGGGCTTCTACAGGGGGAACCACGCTCGATGGTCGCTGGCCGATTTCGAGTAATGAACCCACACACATACACTTACATAACACACCAGGACAGTGCTTCGAATCTGTGCATCTACCTGATGACCTCAGAGAGATCGCTCCGTACACCCTAGCCTGCTAGAGAGGCTGTCGAATGGCAGAGTGGATGAGGATCACTTTGCCTGATCAACGAAGGAGGACGTCGTTTACTGTGCGATAGGTATGCCTGACACCTGAGAGGTATAATCTCAGAACGTTGATAACAACGAAAAACCCACCGAGATCCAAAAACACTCGACGAAGGATGGCCGGATTCGGAGTACTGCCTTGAGAATAAACACGGGTAAGGCACAATAGGCTTTATTGCTTGAGCGCCAGGGGTTGGGACCTCACAGGCCCCCCCCCCCCCGCCTATATTACAACTAACTAATGAACTCACTTCGATAATTACTTCCAAGAACTCCATATTAAAGACATACAGAATTATCCGTTACAAAATAATTCTGAGGGGGCGAATAAATTCTTGACCACTCTAACCCAAGAATAAAGGTTGTGAAAATACAGGAACACGTGCCGATGCTTTCTTTTATGTGTACTTACTATTCCATCCCTTGAATAAATCCTACACTATAATCAGATGTAATTTAATTAAGAGCATATGTAACCTTTAAATGATAAACTTTAAACTAAGTAAACTAAAGAGTGTCTAAACGCAAACTCTGTTCATAGGGCAAGAAAATAGAAGCAGAATATGTTCCATTTTCCTAAAATATACGGCCTGTGTCTTTTGATCCTTCTATGTTATGTATATGCAGGTATAGGCAGTGGACAGAATCAACATCTGTACAGGATCACTCCCCTCATCAGCAGTACTGGACTCTACTACGAGAAGAAAGGACTCATGAAAAGGAGTGTTAGTGGCTGAAGACTCACAATTTTTGAGTACGTTAAAAAATATCAGATTCACCTGGAGACATATGGACGCAGAACCAAGTCTCTTCTGGAAAATTGCAAATTGTCACTGTGAGAAGACTGCATTAACATCTCCGAATTTGATCAATTTACAAGGAAACATAACTTTGCTGGCAAAATTTTGAAGAACGTTCGACTCCAGATGGAAGAGTCGGAACGTAGGACCAAAAACCTTCATCCACAAAACCTACCAACGAACGTCAGACAACGAAGAGCATTTCCAATGCTAGGCTTTCAGGGAGAAATAATCGGACCTGTCACATGACTTGTCACCTATAATGATTAGCAAATACTGGACGTAAAAATTAACCAGGTAAATGATGCGCAAAATGATGTATCTCACCTCATTGGGTAAAAAATCCATGTCTTGAAGACTGATCTTAGCAAATAAATCGGAAAGAAGAAAATCAAGAAATCAGGTGAATCAGATCAAAATTGATTTAAACAATACTGTACCCATGGTCAATCATATTAAAGAATATATGCCACAAACAAACTACACAAATACATTGTAACAAATGTTTAAAATAATAGGAGCCTGATTGGACGGCTACACAAGATAAGATGATCAACTCCTAGATGCAATACATGACACTAGAAGAGGACATCTACATCCTTCTCTGTTAACTGCTAACCAACTAGAGGCTGTATATCGGGACATACACGACCTAGCTCCCAAACGCGTCCCCTCAGAACCAAGTTTTACTTAAAAGAGCAGACTATAGTTTTGTACCCTAGGAATTATGTTTTGCGGATGTCTCTCGCCGAAGAACTCATTATCAAGTTCAGTGCTCGAGGTCGCCAGCCAAGGGTAATTACCGAATACGGTTTGACGAAGCAACTCCTCAGCAGTTGACCAATAAATCCTAGACGAATCCTCAAACTCAGTAACAAATCCTCTGGTAAAGGTGGACGACCAAGAGCAATTACCAAATACATTTTGACTGAACCATCTGATGAAGCAGCTTCCAAAGCTATATGCGCATCATATATAAAGCAATAGAAAACGCCAGAACTCAGTTTTTAAACCGGTCCTCTTTACGACGGTCATATTCGACGTGCAGAAATACCGAATAACGCTTGTAGTAAAACATTCTTTTCGTAAATTCTAACGATTGAAAATAAAGGTTGGATTGTGTTATTTCCAGAAGACTGTAAATTAAAAATATCGAAACAGTGTGTGACAAGTTTATTACTTTGGAATTACCGTACTTGTAGGAACTAACTCCTGAAAGAATTCCTCTCAGTCTCAAATCAACTTGAGAAAGTGAGTAATGATCTTGTAAAAATCATAAAGCTATTGTATCTCAAAAAATATCATGTATAATTTATGTTTTCACTCGTGCCTTCGAACTTATTTGTACTATATCATTGTTTGATAAATAATTGTATAATCATAATATCGTCCGAGAATTACCATTGGCATCTTCGTCCCATTAGAATAAATTATTCTGACCAACGAAGCATTTGGCGAAAATAAAGGGAATTAATTGATTAAATTATTGGTTACGAATAATCTCTCTTGCGTGATTACTACGTACATAATATTGTCACACGTGTGCCAAGAACGGAACATAAAGGACACACTATTTTGTCACGATCATAGGCCAGAATTGTGTCATCGGTCGGACTAACCACGAAAAAATATTTTATTTTATAACATTTCATTTTTAAAGGGTGTAGCCGGGTAAGCATGCTGAAAAATTCACAGGACTTGTTTGAATTGAATTTTTGAATTTTTATATGTGATAAAACTCAAGTAGTATCTCAGTTGTTTACCATATTTATACATTATTAGATACATTATATATAGATAATATATATATATATATATATATATATATATATATATAGTTAAAAGTTTTTCATTAGGACAACCGCAGGATTTCGCCGGGAGCGGGTGCTAATCTGAAAAATTGCACCCCCTCCCAGCGAAATGGAGGAAAATTTCAGCCGTAACCACGTCTCACGATAGTGAGATAGGGGGTTACAGTTTGCGATGAATTCAATACGATGATCCGGCCAAAGTCTCGTGCACCCTGAGGACACGGAGCGACCCAAGGACGACCGCCTTCTGCATTCTCCCCGCAAGTGTCTCAGCATTTTGTTGACACACAGGGATGCTTCTCAGGCTGTTAACCAGTGAAACTGGGGCACCTCCAAGAGCGCCGATGATTAGGACGATTAGCTTAACAGAATATTCGGGGTATAACCGTCGCAACTCCTTTATTAGATCTTTATACCTCTCTTTCTTTTCTTTTTTTTTGGCTGTGACGTTTTTGTCAGCTGGTGCCGAAAATTCGATAAAGAACATGGTTTGTTTCTCGAAGTCAAGGAGAACTATGTCAGGCCTCGAGTGCGCAACAGAAACAATTGTCGAGAATATGAAGTTCCAGTATATACGGCACCTCTCATTTTCGAAAATTGACTCTATTTTCCTAGGAGCGTTTAGCGGAGCGGTATTTGGGCTAATTCCGTCAGAGTGACAGAGATGGTAATAAAGCACTCTTAGTGCCGCATTGTGCCTTTGGATGTAGGTTGTTCCCGCATGAGTTGGACAACTAGATAGCATGTGTTCTAGGTGCTCAGGGTATGCATGACACGCTCTGCAGCTATCATCGGGAAAATCGCGGAAGTTTTTCTCCTGTGCTTTCTTGATCCGGGCCTTCAGGAGTGAGTATTCAAGATGGATAAGATTTGATGCATTTTGCTCACCCCCGGTATTTAAGTCAAGGCCGAGTGTCTGTAATATATATATATATTGTAAAAGAAAAGTTGCAATAATTATTCGTGGTACGCTATCATTTTTAATATTTTTTAGAATCTTCATTTATTCATCTGATTTAGTTTCATATTGATTAAAAATTTAATCATCGTCACTGTCCTCATTTATCATAGTTACACATTTCGTTTGTGTAAATAAACTGCTGAAAATTTCTGCCACTCCGATGATTGTCGACAAATATTGACCATAAGCTAAATAGTAAACTACCGTCGGAAATTGTCAGTACGATCAGCGAAAGTATTATTCATGATAATCATTGCTGACTTTGAAACGTGATTACTCCTTCTCAAAAGGAGCGAGCATTTTTTTGTTAATCCATTAAAAGCTTATTAAATCACGCGTCGAATAAGCCATGATATTTTTGATATTTTTCAGAAAATATACTACGTGAGAAGTGTAAAAAAATGCAAGAATTTCTCGAATCTTGTACCTTGACTTCAATTTGTAGCATGACCTTCCAGCAATTAATGCACTTAGTAATAACGGGGTTACAAGTTACAGAATTGTTCTTTTATCTCGATGATATTGTTTTGTATGCGGATACTCATCATGAACATGAGAAAAAATTTGATAAACTTCTGGACTGATTAAGTCCTGCTAACTCGAAACTACAGCCAGATGAAAAGCGAATTTTTGACGCCTGAAGTAGATTACTTAGGTCATATTATTGATAAAGACGGTATGCGCCCAGATCCGAAAAAACTCGAAGCACAACTTTTGAGAAAGGATGACCAGTTTAATTGGACGGAAAAACAACAAAACGCATTTGATATTTTAGAGGAAAAACTTTTTGAATTACCTGTTTTACAGTGCAGAAAAAAACGGCACTTGTCAAAAAGAAGCTTTGGCAATTATTCATAGGGTTCAACAATTTATACCTTATCTTTATGGAGTTACGAGGTAGAAATTAAAATTAGTCGATTATGACCTTGACGTAATATATAAGGCAGGTAAGGCTAACATGAACGCAAATGCTATGTCTAGGAACCCCATTGATGATCCTGAAAATGATAATATAATAAATTATATGAAACCGGCGAAAGATGACTTTTTGAATATGGTAATGATATAGAAGAAATTGGAATAAAATTCATGAAATCAGAAAATAAAAAAGAAAAGGCAGCATTTGGGCCTGAAAGTGGGGATACATCAAGGTTCATGAATCTTCCGAAAGCAATTAAAAACCTAACGAATGTAATTAATCATCTTGTAATCAATCAATCCAATGTTACAATGGATCGCCATGATAACTTGAGAAGCATCAAAAAAGCAAATGCAGAAAGAAAAAGAGAACAAAAATGAGAAAATTAATCATCAGAAAATAATAAAGAATCTGCCTGCTGCACGGGCACATTCCCAGTGGGTACACAATTTTGCGACGTCCTTACGACATCGTTACGACATCCTTATGACATCGTTACGACATTCTTATGACAACCTTACGACATCCTATGTCCATGTCGTTAAGATGTCTAAACGATATCGTAAAGACCTCGCACCATCTAGCAATGCCTTTCGACATTGAAAAGACATCCTAACAACATGGACATAGGATGTCTTCAAGTCGTCGTAAAGATCTCGTAACGATGTCGCAAATACGACGTCAAATTTTGTGCCCACTGGATATCTCGCTGAACCAAGAAACTGCTTGATATTGTTTTCAATTTTTGGGGTGGGGAATTTTCGAACTGCTCCGATTTTTTCGGATTTGGGCGTATCCCGTCTTTATCAATAATATGACCTAAGTAACCTACTTCATACCTCAAAAAATTGCTTTTTGTCTGGCTGTAATTTCAAATTAGCAGAACGTAATCGGTCCATGAGGTTATGAAATTTTGTCTTATGTTCAGCAAGTGTATCAGCATATGAAACAATATCATCGAGATAAACGAACAATTCTGTTCCTTGTAACCTTGTTAATATTAAGTCCATTCAACGCTGGAAGATAACTATGGCCATTTTCATACCATAAGGCATACGATCAAACTCACAACGCCCGTAGGGGGTGAAAAATGCAGTTTTGTGTGCAACATCCGAATGCATTTTAATTTGAAGAAAACCGGAAGCTAAACCATATTCTGAGGAATATTGAGCACCGCCTAGTTGATTAAGAACTTCGGTTATATTTTGTTCGTATGCTATGTTTAAGAACACTAGTTTCTCATGATTGCTTACCCTGTATATGGAATTGATGGGCCTATTCAGTTATTAGTTTTATTACGTGTGCTGATTCTTCATTATTTAAGTAATTTAATCGTAACCATTTTTTTAATTCTTCTATTCTATCTTGTCTGGAAATGTTGAAAATTTTGCTCGAGGTAGGCCGTCAAGTCGGGAACTGCTTAATAGATCTAGAGCTAGTAGTTTAGGATCGAGATAACTTTTTGATAAATGGAGGCAGAGGGGAGGGTTTACGGACAAAAGAAATAAGGGGGAGAATACGGAAGACAGTAAAAGATCAAGTGGAGAAGAGAGGTATGAGCAAGGAGATGAGAAAATCCGGAAAAAGTTTTAAAAGATTCTCCACTGGAGAGGAATGAGGCAAAAGGAAAAGTCGATCTAGAGAGCCTGGAAAATGTCATTAAAGGGTTTAGAGAGATTGAACGAACCGATGTCTGAATGGCATGCAAAAGCGAAGGGAGGAGGCTTGGGAGGAAATGAGGAAAGTTAGACAGAAGTGGGAGGAATGGGATCTGATGTGGCGGCAAGAAAAAGATAATGTTTGGAAGCAGTTGGACGATATTGAGAAAAATCAAAGGATGAGTGAGAAAGAGAGAGAATCGGATATGGAAAAGTTGGAAGAAAGAGTGGGAAAGCTAGAACGTAAGTCTGAGGATATGAAGCAAGGGGATGAAGGGGCAAGAGTAGGAGAGAGAATAAAATAAGTGAATGAGAGAGTTCCACAGGAAAATGGAAGTAGAAGAGAAGACGAAATAGAGTAGAAATATAGGGGTTAGATGAATGAAAGTAGATAGTGAATTAGGAAGAGAAGTAGTCGAAAAGTTGATGTGTGAAATTGGGGCAAAAGTGAACGTCGGAGAGGTAAATGGAGTGGGAAGGAAGAATGAAGGTAAATCGCGTATGTATATAGTGAAAGTGAGAAATGAGGAAGAAAAAGTTGATATATTGAGAAGGAAGAAAGCTCTAAAGGGAAGGAAAGGAAGTATAGAGGAGGATATGACGTGGAATGAAAGAAGAAGAAAGTGGATGATGAAATATAGAGCATTGAGCGAAAGAGTCAAAGGGAACAAGTTATGCGTAGGAAAAGACAGGATATGGATAAATGAGAATGTGTGGATATGGGATGATGAGAAAGAAAAATTGAGTGAAGTGTGTATGGAGGGTCCGTGGCGTCGAGGGGATGAAGCTGAGACTAGGGACGGAAGGGAGGAGGTGATAAAAACGGCAGAAGGTGAAAGGAAAGAAGGCGGAGCGTTGTTTCCACAAAAGTAGGGAGGGGGCATAATGACGAATGTAGAGAGAAAGGAAGGAAGAAAGAAGTGAGAGTAGCGTTTTGGAACGTATCAGGGCTAATGAATAAAGACGAAGGATTCTGGGAAGAGGTGAAGAAATGGTATGTAGTGATGTTGAGTGAAACCTGTGTAGATGAGAAGGATTGGAAGTGAGTGAAGAGGAAGCTACCCAAGGGATATATGTGGCAGATGCAAGCGGCAAAAAAAGAGAAGGTGAAGGAAAGAAAGAAAGGGGGTACGGTGTCAGGAGTGAGAAATTAATTGGTGGGGAAAAAGAGAATGGAACTAGGATTTTGGGAAACGGATGGAGTGATGACGAGAATGGTAAAGATAAGAAGAAAAGAGAAGAGATTTGGGAAGTATGTCATAGAGTATGAAGAGGGGAAGGATGGCCGAAGGAGTGGAGAACAGGTTTGGTAGTTTCTTTGTTAAAGAAAGGAGGGGGTAAAAAAGTGGAAGATTTTAGAGCTCTCATTCCAGTGTGGTATAAAATATACGCGTAGGTGCTTAGGAAGAGATTAAACGAACAGGTAGAAGAGAAAGGAAGTATTCCACACAATAAAACAAGATTCAGGAAGGGCATGGGGACAGTGGATAACGTTTTCATTCTGAGTTATCAAGTCAACAGGAATCTGGGACAGGAAAAAAGGAAAACTGGTCGCACTATTCGTAAATTTTGAGGCAGCTTTTGACTCAGTGAATAGGAAAGTCTTGTGGAAGGCATTAAAAGAAAGGGAGGTGGACGGAGAGCTGACTGAGAGGATGAAAGAGGTCTTTACGGAGACGAAGACAAGCGAGAGGATCGGGGAACAGAAAGAAGAAGAGTTTTGGACAGGAAGGGGTCTCAGGCAAGGGTGCCCGCTAAGCCCGTTGTTACTCAGCATATTGTTAGCAGAGCTAGAAGAGGAAATGGAAAGGAAAGGTAAAGAGGGTTATTTCTAGGAAATAAGAGAATATACTCGTTCGCGTACGCGGATGATGTGGCGTTTCTGGCAGAGCATGAACGTGAAATTACCTTGCTAATGAAAGGATTCGAAGAGTATATGAGAGAGAAAGACCTGACAATTAATGTGACGAAGACAAAGATAGTAAGTTTCAGGAAGAGAAAGAATGAAGTAAAGTATGACAAATATGGAGGATTGGAAAAAGAAGATTGAAAGAGGACTGGAAGATGAGATTATGGCTGTTTGATTCACTGGTATGGTCTGTGATGTGTGTTATGTGTGGACATTCGAGATGGGAGGATAAGAGATGGCAAGTTAGAAGGGAATGGAGAATGTGTGACGAGGGGAGAGAGTGGCAGGAAGTGGAAGGAGAAATTATCAAGAAGCAGGAAGAGAAGAGGTCGGAAAAGATTATGGAGTCAAAATAAAATAAATGGTATGGATTGTTTAAGGTCGAGGGGGTCCCAGAATATTCACGGAAGTTGAAAAAAGAGTTCAGGTGATCCAGGATGGTATGTTTCAGAATGGGAGAAGGCATGAATAAGTCTAAATATTGGATGAGTGATGAAATGAAAATGTGTAGGTTAAGTCAGGCATAAGGCATAGCTTTTAAGTAAAATTGTAAAAGATGTAAAGGGAACGGAGCCCTCGAACCCGTAACAGGGAGAGTAATAAAATACAATACAATACAATACAATACAATACAATACAATACAATACAATACAATACAGTACAATACAATGCAATACAATACAATGCAATGCAATGCAATGCAATGCAATACAATGCAATATTGACATATTATAACTTTCTCTTGCGCTATATTAATATTATGTGTTTACAAAAAATTATTCGAAGTAAACACCGACCGCCTACAAGGAGACCCGTGAATATACCCCAAATTCCATGTTACCTATGTTTCATTTGACCAAAAATCCAGTTGCCGAACAATAATCTATTATGATTTTTATTCTGTCAAATTTTCAACTCACATAACCACTATTTGTCCTAACTACCAATTATCATAATTTCTGTTATACCGAATTCTCATTTGGCATAATTTTCATATTTCCGAATTTTTATTCAGGACAATATTTATTGATCCTTATTTCAATTTATTCTAATTTTTGTTTTCCTGAAGTTGTATAATCTAATATTCATTTATATGAATTTGTTTAGAAATACATAATCAAAATGCAGCTAATGAGTTCGGTCATAATCCAGCGGACGCTTTTATATAACTGTGATGTAACAATTCTAGAACCCGTGAAGATTTTTGAAGTTTTATTGTCTCAAATTAAAGATGAAACCTTAAACACTGTGTGAGGTGAATGTGAGATTTTTGCTACAACTTTTTTAGGTAATGACACAAGTTGACATCAAGGTACAAAATTCGAGAAATTCTTGAGTTTTGTTCAAACTTCTCACGTAGTATATTCTCTTCAAAATGTAAAAAAATATCATGGTTTAGGCTTATTCGACGCGTGATTTAATAAGCTCTTGAACGATGTTTTGAACAAAATTTCTCGCATCTTTTGAGAACGAGTAATCGACAATCGATCGTACCGACAAGTTCCGACGGTAGTGTACTATTTAGCTTATGGACGATATTTATCTAGAATCATCAGATGAGCAGAAATTTTGAGAAGTTTATTTACAAAAACAAAATGTGTATCTGTGATAAATAAGGACAGTGACGATGATTAAAATTTTAATCAATATGAAACTAAATCAGATAAATAAATGAAGCTTCTAGAAAATCAAAAACATGATAGGGTATCACGAATAACACAGGCCGACAAAATTTGTACCCAAAGACCGGACTATGTGACTTCGAAGGATTTTGGTGTCCTAAAAACGAATTTGTCGTCCAAATTTTTTCTATACGTCAGGTTTTTAAGATATCCTAACCTGATAGTGCAAAAATCCATTTTTAATCAACCCAAACCGATTTTTTTCTCCGAGATATCGCACATTAACTATTTCAGTTCTACAATGGAAAACTAGCAACGAAGGCACAGAGAAACTGAAATGGTCAATATGCGATATCTCGGAGGAGAGACATCAGTTTGGGGTGATCAAAAATGGAAATGGAAGATAAAAAGGAGTAATAAACCATGGCGTTAGCAGTTCTTAGGAAAAAATACTCCTCGTGCTATATTGCCTCGAATATGGTTGAAAATAGCCATTCTTGCACTTTTAGGTCAGGATATCTCAAAACCCTGACGTATAGGAAAAATTTGGATAACGGATTTGGTTTTAGGATATCAACATTTTTTCTTTCACAATATATATATATATATATATATAGTTACAATAATGTGTTTTTGATAAAAGAGAATTAATATACCTTCGGCACCATAATCTCAATCCTACTTATTCTACCATATATATGTTGGGCGCCAGACCTTTCTTGGGTCAAAAACAACAAAATCGCGATTAATAAACAAGGTTTTGAAAAGTTATCTCAACACTAAAATTCTAATTCTCAAACGAGCAAGCGACATTATTGAGACTACGATGTAACGGAATTAGAACTCACTCTAAACTCAAACCAGCTCAGACCCCAAGTGAGAAATTTAGGCAGAAGGCGTGGTTTCGTATTGACAAGGGTCTTCTAATCGTCAATAAAAATACAGCGGATCACAATAACAATTAACTATGTTTCCGTTTATTTTAATAGATTAGTACGATTGGTGTAACATATCGAACAACAATCACAAAATTGAAGATTTCTTATTCCAACAATTTTAGTCTGATATCTTCAAAAATACTTTTCGAATTTTATAGCAAAATGAAACAGAATTCCGTAGAGGAAGTTTACAATTCGATCCTTTGAAATAGAAAGCGAAGGGATTTAACCATTTAACATATTGCCGATTCGATACTCCATGATTTCGCGAAGTTTTAATATTAGAGCCTGTCTTAATGATTTGGGGGTGTCCCCTTGTTGTCTGGGCTCGTTGAAACTGACACATTGGCGGACTGTGATCCCAGGTTGTCCACAATTGAAGCAGAAGTTGTTTATGAACGGCTTTTGACAGGCTGCATAGCAGTGAAACAATTCGTGGCAGTTCCAAAATCTGGGTCTAATCTTAGAACTCTGGAGCCAACTGGTATCCATTTGGGTAAAATCTTCAGGGCATTCGACCTGGATATCTAGAAGTGGTGGGGGCTTCCTTTTTGCTAGACTCTCTGGTCGGTTTTCTTGGGACGTAGGTGATCTTCCGCAGGGACTGTCCTCCATTTGTGATGCGGAACGAACACGTGATTTCTGAGGGATTTTGGAAGATGCTCGAGGCCGTACAAAATTACAACTCAAAATCGGTGCCTCATCTAGGACTTGAGATTCTTGGCCTTCGAATACTGGGATGCCTCTCACCAGAACGTCAGGTATTGACTCTTCACACTCGAAACCTTCAGTTTCCCGATCTTGGTCCCCTATGCTTCTGGGTGTATTGTAACTGGGGCACTCAATAGCCAACCAGCGAGACGAGGATCGAGAAGGGCCAGCTCTGGGCTCAAAAGGTTCTTTGTGAGCGGACTTTTCCTCCTGGGCTCCCTTCTCAGGCTTTTTGGATTCTACAACAGGAGCCACATCCTTTTCGGAAAGTGCTGAGCGGTAGAGCTCTTCGAGAAAGACGTCCATTTCCTCCTCCTCGTCATCGAAGACCTCCACAAGAATGACGCCAGTATCAGGTTCCTCTTCTGTCGGAACTTCTGCGTTTCTCGGCTTTGCTGTGTGTTCCATCTCTGCGATATTGGCCTCCTTCACTGCTATAAATAGACCTGGGTACCTTCTACGAGTCTTATCGAGGATTGCCCGATAGGGCTTCAAATATCTCCAGCCCGGTGTTTCGCGCACTTTCCTATTGTCCTCTTCCGTGAACTCACTATCATCCGGTTCCTCTATCTTCCCCTTTTCGAGAATTACTTTCTTCAATTCCTCCACTTCGGCTTGTAATCCGTTAGCGAAGTCACTCATATTTTTCAGGATTTCCTTTTGGTTTTTAATAAGTAACTCTTGGACTTTGATTTTGGAGTTTAACGTCTCTATCTTATTTGTCCTCCGTTGAAGTTTGGCATATAACTTTTTTGTGATCTTGTCTCGAGGATCCATACTATTCGATTTTCCTAGACGATGAATGGACTGGGTGATCTGTGCAGTGCAGACTGTAAGGGTGATTGAGGGGCGACTACTGGGGCGACTATGAAGATCGATGATCAATGTAACGGTGATGGCGACAAGGGATGCGACTAAGGGGACGACTACGGCATCTGTAAATCAGAATCAGGATCGAAGTCAGAAGTTATATAGGGCTTGAGGTCTTCTATATGGATTTTAATAATTTTATTATTCGATAAACGACTGATTTCATAAACGGTAGGGGACAAGACTTTAGAGATTTGATGCGAACCGACGAACTTAGGATTGAGCTTAGCAGCTATTCGTTTCTTTTTAAATCATGAGATACGACTGCGAGATAATACGAGGTCACCACGGGAAAATCTCAATTGCCGACGGCGGAGGTTGTAGTGACTAGACTGCCTTTGAAAGACGCTATCAAGATTCTTGATAACCCAGTCTCTCATAATTTGTAACTTCGTCGTGCGTTCTTCCCATAATTCGGGGGCTTGAGGGTCTGTTGTAGGTTCACGGTCTTCTCGTATTCGTAAAGAATTGATGGGCTTAGGATCGCGACCAAGGTTTAAAAGGGCTGGGGTAGTTTTTAGCGTAGTGTGATGAGCGGTATCATAGGCAAAGCGAAACTCAGACAAATGTTCATCCCAGGAGCGATGGTTCTTTTTATATATGATACTATCATTGTTTTTAATATTCGATTAACCCGCTCAACGGGGTTAGCTTGTGGATGGTACGGAGGTGTAGTAGAGTGTAAAATATTGAATTCCTGAGCCATGGAGTGAAGAGTGTTATTAATAAACTCGGTGCCATTTTCTGTTAGAAGAACCTGTGGGGAACCCCAGCGATTTATTATGAGTTCTTGGAAAGAATCGCGAATTCTTTTATCGGTAGCCGATCGCAACGGAACACATTCAACCCACTTCATAAAAAAGTCCTGAATTACGAGCACATATTTAAATCCTGACTTGCTTGGGGCGAACGGTCCCATTACATTCGCAGCTACGACAATCCAGGGCTGTTCCACGACGTGCTGTCCCATAAATCCCGCGGGTGCTTTCTGATCTACCTTGCAAGCTTGGCAAATCTCGCATTTACGGACATAGTTGGCTACATCTCTATAACATCCCAGCCAAAAATAATCTGAGGCAATCCTCATGTACGTTTTTTGAGTGCCTAGATTACCAGCTCGGGGTTCATCATGGGGTTCTTCTAGAATCACTTCGCGCTCCTCGTCGCTTGGGACGAGCTTCCATTCATTCATATCCCGGACTAAGGTTGAAATGACGGGATTGGGTCGATAATGGTAAAGTTCATTTTCTGAAATTTTCCAGGTGAGAAATTTTTCGGGGAAATCGGTCATGGCAAGGAAACGACGAAAATACCAAGAGGGTGTTGGGCTACTAATTAGGTGTATTGTTTCTAAAGGGTCTTCATGTATTCTAGATAGGGCATCAGGGACGTCATGAAGGGCTCCTTTTCTATGTACTATTTTATAATCATACTCGAGTAACGATAACGCCCACCTCGCCAGTCTACCGGTTGGATTTTTTAGATTATGTGGCCAAAGTAGACTACTATGGTCTGTGATAACCGTGAAATGGTAACCCTCTCAATAGGCGCGAAACTTCTGAATGGCCCACATAACAGCAAGAAATTCTTTTTCTGTAGTATTATATTACTGTTCTGCTACTTTTAGAGACCTACTAGCATATGATATGACATGTTCTATTCCCTCAATAGTTTGCGTTAATACTGTACCCAATCCGGTATTGCTAGCGTCAGTTTGCAATTCGAAAGGAACCTCGAAGTTAGGACACGCTAACACAGGGGCATCGGTTAAACATCTTCTAATTTGCTCGAAAGCTAGTTGTTGTTCCGCGGTCTATGCCCATCGTTGACCCTTTCGAAGCAAGTTAGTGAAGGGTTAAGCTAAGGTAGCATAATCTGGGATAAATGTACGGTACCACGAAGCCAATCCTAGGAAACATCTGATTTCTTTTAGGGTTCGAGGGACAGGCTACTCGAGAATGGGTGCTACTTTTTCTGGATCGACCTGTAAACCTCTTTCATTTACCAAGTAACCTAAATATCGGACCTGTGACACGCAAAACTCACATTTGTTACGATTCAATTTCATACCAGAATCTCTAATTTTACCTAATACTTTAGCCAGCCACTCCAAATTCTCCTCAGAAGTCTCCGTCACGATTATTATATCGTCCAGATAGGCGAAGCAATGGGGTTCCATTTCAGGGCCAATCAGGCGATCTAGTAATCTCTGGAAAGTTGCGGGGGAATTTTTAAGACCAAATGGCATTCTTTTAAAATGAAAAAGCCCTTGCCCTGGTACTGTGAATGAGGTATTTTCACGACTTCCTAACTCGAGTGGGATCTGAAGGAAGCCTCTGAATAAATCAATTTTGGAGATATATCTAGCTTCACGCAACTTGTCTACTATCCCGTTCATCTGTGGAAGGGGGTAGGTATCCTTCTTAGTGATGTCATTTAGTTTTCGAAAATCCAAGCAAAATCGATAACTCTTATCGGGCTTTCTAACCATCACAACAGGGGACGACCAATCGCTCTTCGAGGGTTCTATAATATCATCTACTAACATGTGATCTACTTCCGCTATTTGAGCCTCCAAAACTTTAGGGGATACTAAATAATGCCTTTGTTTTATAGCTGGAAGTCCGTTAACATCGATTACGTGTTCTGTTAGATCCGTTAATCCCGATTTTTCGGGAATTTCCGGTAATAAGATTTTTAAAAATATTTTAATTATTTCGGCCTGATCCTCCCATTCTGATTCTTCATCCAACCACGCGATAGTTTCTTCATGTTTAATTGTTGGTCGGCAGTTAGGCTCATTATACGCCAATTCTGGCAACAGTGAACGTTCTGGCGTTGGGGGTGGCCTAAATGTTTTAGCAACCCTATAGCCCTTTTCCGCTCAATCCGCAACTCGTTCTAAATGCGCGAAATTTCGTATGCTGGATCTTTGAATCGAAAGATGTAAGCGCGGCAATAAATTTCGATGAGCATAACTAACTTCCTCTTCTTCTGTTAATTTAGGGGATAACCGGTCAAACATAGATAACATACACGTCAAATAATCGGCTACAGGTTCGCCCTCACCCTGAGTACGTCTGTGTATCGCTTGGGTCAATTCAAATAGAAAATCGGGGTCGCTAAACCTGTCCCGACAATCCACGGCAAACTCGTAGAAAGTTAGTCAATCATTTTTATGACCGTCATACCACCTTCCAGATATTACTGACATAAAGAAAGGGAGGAGGCATAATAATTCCCCATCATCTACTGGGACCATCACACGTCCGTTAGCTATTCTTGTCAGAAAAGTATCAGGATCTTCATGGCGCGCTCCTGAAAATCTTAGATTCCATTTTCGCATGATATCATAGGTAGCAGCCAATGAAGCAGACGGAAAACTATGGCGAGAGTACATTGCACTATTATTATTATGAAAGCGACTAAACTGGGGGTTTAGTCTTGGGTGACGCTGACTATTATTATAATTGGGAAATATGTAAAGAGGGATCAAAACTAACCTGTGGACGACTTGAACGATTAACCAAATCGTTATGAGAGTGGGTCATTTCGAAATTTGGATCCGTATTAGCATATGAGCGACTATGTCGAAGGGTCGTGCTATTTCCTTGAGGCCTAAGCCCCGTTTCGAAAAACTCACTTCCACAATTACAATGATCTCCTTTCTCCTTATTTGTTTGATAGAAGGAACTATCACGATCTCTACCATCTGGGAAGGTATTTCTAGGTGTATTGTGAGTCCTATTACCTGAGACGATATCTATAAGGACTCACAAGTAATATTTCTTTGAATATCCCTAGTACCTCTATACTCGTGTGGAATTTTTTCCTCATAATGATAATTATGCAGAGGATAGTTTCTTTCGTTATAGGATCTTTGGCTACTACTAGGGTTTAAAGGAGGTGTATCATTATACGTGTCACAATAAACGGGGCGATATCTTCGATTATCCTGAGAATTTTCACTGATGCTAATAGCAGGGGGGCGACTAACATTTACACTTCTAGATCGCGGAAGATCGTATCTAATATTTCGAGAAAATTCATCTCTATAGTAACTACCGGGTGGATTGACAGATCGATCCCGAAAATGAGCAGCTCGATTACCGCAATAATTATTCGAGTGAAAATCCGCATGATCTTCAAAACAATTATCTGGATAAAATTCTCTACGACTTTCAAAATAATCATTCGGATGAGAATATGCAAGGGTATCGTTGCGATCTATCGAATAAAATTCTTCACGACGATTATTTCTACGATTTTCTTCACTCTCGGTGACTCCTCCTCTCCGTGACCCCTCTTAATCTAAAGTTGTGTGTAGAATTCGCGTTGTGTATCGGGGTTTGTTTGTTTACATCACGAGTTTGAGCTCTTCTCGACGAACTCTGATCAAAGACAATCGTTGGGAGCTCTATTGTATCATCTAGAATAATTATCTAGTCTTTATTTATTTTTGATGGATAAGAAGTTTTATTTACGACTTTATTTGGAACTTGAATCTACTACTTTTTTGGCGGGGTCAGTTTCACCACGTGCTCAGCGTTCAAATCTAAATAGCGTTCGCGCAGAACCGGAAGCGCGCCGTCGCTGGACAATCCTAGATCACGAGTTCGGTCTCAAGGTCTTCCTTGTTTAGGGCGTTGATCCACAGGTCGTCTGGATGCGCTAGTTTGGCCATGGTTTATGATCAATATACTTGATTTAACTAGGATGACAGGGAACCGAATAATTTTAGGAAGTAGTAATTTTTACTTTTATTTTAATGTTTTTTTTTTACGGATTATTTTCCGCGTATCGAATCTCTAGAATCCTTTGGGGTGTTTTGGTAATTTCTAGTATTATAATTGCCTACCAATTTTTGATAACCGTGGTTCCAAAAAAATTAACTTTACGAAATTAATGTACCGGAAATAGACCTCACTCTAAACTCAAACCAGCGCAGATCTCAAGTGAAAAATTTAGGCAGAAGGCGTGGTTTCGTATTGATAAGGGTTTTCTACTCGCGAATGAAAATACAGTGAATCATAGTAACAATTAACTAAGTTTCCATTTATTTTAATAGATAAATACGATTGGTGTAACATATATCGATCAACAATCACAAAATTGATGATTTCTTATTCCAACAATTTTAGCCTGACATCTTCAAAAATACTTTTGAAATTTTATAGCAAAATGAAACAGAATTCCGTAGAGGAAGTTTACAATTCGATCCTTTGAAATAGAAAGCGAAGTGCTTTAACCATTTAACATATTACCGATTCGATACTCCATGATTTCGCTAAATTTTAATACTAGAGCCTGACTTAATTTATTATGGTAATTTCTCCTGAGAAGAGAACGCAAATATTAACAATTAATTTTCGATAGGAAACAAAAGGGGGGGGGGGGGTCAACTATTTACAGATATTGGGTTGTCGGGCTAACAACTGAATTTTCAGTGAACGAGAACATATCTCAGATTAATGGACACATCTCACTGTAAGGGGTTATATAACAATTTATTTTTAGGAGACAACTAATTGATTTTCTGGGCACTAAAGAGGATTGGAACAAGTATTCACAAAATTCAGGGTATAGGGCAAACAATTGAAAAATTCACAAAAGATCATGTCACAGATAAATTGCACAAAATTAAAACAAGTCAAAAGTAAATCAGATCAAAAAAAGATAAGTATGACAAAATCAGATCACAAAAGATAAAAATTACAAAATCAGAGCAAAAATATTTGAATTTACAAGATTTAATCTTGGGAAACCTCGTGGCCACGTGGCAAACCTAACCTCAAAAAATAAGTGGGAGCTTCCTGGGCAAAAAATTGAATCTTAGGGCTTTCTTCGCCAACTAAAAGCAAACAATACTTATCAAGAGCTTTCTCGGCCAACAAGATAAATTCTAGGGCTTTCTTGGCCAACTAGAATGCGACAAATCGAAATTTAAAGTTTATCATAACAAGAGGGGAGGCTAAGAGGTTTCACCAGATTAGATGTGAGAAAATCTTAGCAGGTGATTCGCCGAGCACAGACAATGTCCTTTCCTTCCTGTGGTTATTTTGGACGACCCGCCTGGGCCCCTCGGAGAATTGGCGATGGATCTTTTTCTCCTACACATTGAGATTATTGTTGTATAAAAGCAAGAGGTGACAGACACGAAACAAGAGACAAGTTGACAAGAGACTGAGTACTGACTCGCTCGAGAATTTATAACCTTTCCTAACCTACGTCACATCCGTTTCGCTCCACCCTGATTGGTCGAAATTCTACCATTTCCGCAACGTCGCGTGGACAAAAGTAGAACTAAACCAATATCGTACTAAGTGAAGCGATACAGACATTTTTAATTTTAGTATTCAAATTTCCGTTATTGCTAGCCTTAACCTAACAAATTTAAACCACTTTTTTCACTCTCCGAAAACGTCCTACGAGCATTTACTAACTAACGGGCTCATTTATAACAATTGAAAATCTTGCACCGTGGTTATAAATTCGGAGTATTGATGATACAGGCCTGAGCTGTAGGGTTACCACGCGTATAGCTGGTGTGGTTTTCTCAATCGAATCGCCTCGAATGAAGATGAAATGGATGTCGTGTTGACCGAGGAATCCTGAAGATTTCTGGAACACTCCAGGTTTTGTAGAAAATCCAGGTGATTTCCAGTCCATATCTACAAGCGATTCCCAGTTGAGATTTGCAGATGTTAGGTTGGCAGCAGCGCCTTATGACCATTCTATAATAATAATAAATAATAAATAATAATAAATAGCCATGTGGACAAAACGCATCCTTGCTTAACGCCTTGCATAATATCAAACCAGTCATTCAGTTTCCCTTTAACCCTTACACTCGCTTTGCCGCCAACATATATTGTTTTTATTGCTTGTAGGAGTCATCCATTTACTTACGGCACTTAATGAGCTGATACCCCTGTGATTATTGCAGTTGCTTTTACATCCCTTTCCTTTGTATATTGGTACGATAATCGTTTTTTTTCAGTCATCTGGAATATCTTCTATCGCTATAGATAACTTGATCAATTCTCAGAGCCTATGAGGCATGTAATCACCACCGTATTTAGGCATTTCAACGTAAATACTGTCTACATCAGCATTTTTTAAGTTTTTAATTATACCCCTAACTTCAGGGGTACAGACTTTCTCAAGTGGGTTGACTATTAGTTTAGATTTCCTCTTTTTGTGTCTGTAATTATTTTCAAGACCATTCCTCTCCTTATCGTTAAGGCCTGTGATGTTCAACTTACTGTCATACGCTTTTCTCTTTTCTTGGGCACCTGCTTGGAGTTCATCATTCCACCATGTATCACCAGACATTCTACCTACAACCGCAGTACCACACACTTCAGTCGCATTCTCAACAATGACATCCCGGATCATGGTCGACGCCCTCTATATCTTTATTGTTTATTAGCCCCTTCTCAGTTGTCTCATCCATTCGTTTGTTTATTTCACATTAAAAATCCATTTGCACTTCCGGTTTCTGTAGATTCTCAGCCTTGATTCCTGTTCGTTTAGTTTTTTGGTCCTCTTTCTTCTCCTACCCTGACCTAAATTTATCCTGGAGACTAGAAGGTAATGCTCAGTATTGCATTCAGAACCACTCATGACCCTTGTATATTTTACTAGTTCTTTTCGTCTTTAATCCGCAATGACGTGTTCCAGAAGGCGTCTTGTACTTCACTACTGTCACTATCAACTAGGGCATAGCACTCTATAATAAATAATCTTGTGATTTATTATCCCTGAGATGCTGCCTTGCTCTCTCATTTTTCATTAAACCATTTTTAATTGAACTTCGGCTGTTATCTGATTCGCTATCTACTCCGGACCATATTTCAAGTCCGCCTTTTAATATCCCATTTTTTATGTCTCTCATTCACTATATATATATATATGTATATTTTTTTTTATATATATATATATATATATGTGTAAATATATACTTAATATCTTTATAATATCAATATAATTTATTTTGATTTAATTATTTATATAATATCCTCATAACATCCCTTTTTCTTTGTTTCAGAAACACATAAAATACCTAGTTTCTGAAAATAATTTAGATGGAAACACGACGACGAACCGGCGAAACGCCCACATTGAGTGGACGGTTCAACTTAAGAATGACGTGCTAGACTGCTACGATGCCAGTATTATCCCTGTTCGCGGAGGCTTTATTACGCGTATGCATACTCTGTGGTGCCAGAAACACCCAGAGCTTCAACACGTTTCGCATCAGTCTTTGCGAAATCTAGCCGAATACCTCCGGAAAAATGGATATGTACGCGGAGCGCTTCCTCAACCGCTGCTTGAACAAGCTGCAGACGAAGATGAAACGACATTAGGACCAACCGCAGAAAGCAGGCACCTTCTGGAAGATGATCGCAATTTTAGTACAAGGAGGAACATCAACATTCAAGTTCCTCTTAAGCAAGACAGAATGCGTCCCGTGTTCCATGTGTGATTGACTACATAACATCTGGTACACCGTTCACGGAAAGGGTTCGAAAGTTCGCCCAAGAACTAGGGACCTTGAATCACACACTGAACAAGTCAAAGCTGCTGACAATCAAGCAGCATATTGTTGACAAAATAGGGCTGTTATCTGACGCAAGGAGGAGGATACAGAACAGGGAGAGATGAATCAGGAAGAATCAACAGTTTCTTGCTGACCCATCACGCCTCTTCAGTGATCCCCCTGTTTTTGTAAAAAATCCACCCAAGCCCAAGGAGGTAGAGACTTTTTGGAGAGAGGTGTACAAGATCCCGAAAACACTAGAGTTGAAAGAAGATACTGACAATATCATCCGCTTCAAGGAGTTTTGCGGCAGCCTCATAAAATCTGAGGAGGAGTGCCCATCAGTCACTGCCGAAGAGGTGAAAAAAGCACTTAGAGGTACGAAGAACTTTTCCGGTGCTGGACCAGATTGTATCAAGAACTTTTGGTGGAAGAAGTTTACTTGTATACACCAACATTTGTCCCGCATATTCACCTCATATTTAAAGTCGGAGACGCCCATTCCGCAGTGGCTGGTGTTAGGACGCACTATACTCCTACCGAAAAAAGGCAACTTGTCCAAACTAGAGAATTACAGGCCAATAACTTGTTTGAACACACTGTATAAGATCTTTACAGCTGTCCTAAACAACAGGATTGTTCGACGAATTGAGCCTGTATGGCGAGAGATGTACGAACAACGAGGCACGAAAAAAGGTGTAGCAGGCACTCGAGAGAACCTGCTGATTGACAGGTGTGTCTGTAAAGATGCTACAGTCCATCAGCGCGTCCTGTCAATGGCCTGGATTGACTACTGGAAAGCTTTCAATTCAACCTCTCATAGACTTAACGTCTGTCTGTTGGACAGCTTGAAGGTACATCCACACATAGTGAGATGCATAGAGAGATTGATGCCTCTTTGGAAAACTAGATTTACCATCTCATCTAGGAATCATCGTCTGACGACGGAAAAGGTCACCTTCCAGAGCGGCGTCTTTCAAGGGGATAGTATGAGCCCTTTGCTTTTTTGCATCACACTTTTGCCTCTATCTCTCGCACTACGAAATTCTCCCGGATACCTCTGTGGCGACACTAATCAGCGTGAGCATAAGGTCACTCATGTTTTTTATATGGATGACCTAAAGATCTATGCGTCGGTTTTAGCCTTCGATTTGAATCAGCGAAAGCTCTCGCAACACCATAAACTGAACAACTGATGGTCCAGAGGTCGGACTCTTGCGGGATATCTTCACGAAGGAAGGCATCCATTTCAGCCAGATCTTGGTGCTTAGGAGAAACTTGCATGTTCATGTTCCTCCTTGTTTTGAAATCGCTATTATCTTTCAGAAGGTGCCTGCTTTCCGCAGATGGTCTCAATGTCGCTTCCGTATCTTCGTCCGAAGCTTGTTCAACACTAGAAGGACGGGCGGTGTCCTCAGGACACCTTGCGTATTGAAAACGCTGCGGTTCGCATTTGAGTAAAAATGTCGATCTCTCCGACCTTGACTTTTCCTAAAGTTGACTAAAATACACATTTGCAAAGTTTCACGTCGATATCGATATTTGAACCGACGATATTGAACCAGCTACCTAGAAGGACGGACGGTGTCCCCAGGGCACCTTGTATTTTAAAAACGCTGTGGTGCGGATTTGAGTAAAAACTTCGGTCAATTCGACCCCGACTTTTCCTGAAGTTGGCTAAAATACACATTCCCGAAGTTTCACATCGATATCGATTTTTGAACCAGCTACCTAGAAGCACTGGCGGTTTCCTCAGGATACCGGCTGTTTTTGAGAGCAACGAAAGCGAGTCGTCCTTCGGACGTCCAGCATGGCGCTTTGAAAAAACTGTAGTGCTTTTGTTCACTTTACTTCAAAGTTGTACCATTATGACGTTTCTAAGGTTTTTTTTTGCTGAAAATCTGACATTTACAGAAATTGATTACTTTGCATGTTTATTGTTCTTGAGTCTTTATTTACTTTCATACACGACTGTACTTGATAATTTCTATACATAGCGTGAGAAGAATGCATGAATGTCACGTTTCTCTCCTGATTTTCTTCTGCGTTCTTAGATACAAATAAATAACGTATAAATTCACTTTTTGTTGATTTTCTTCGTACATGCATCCTTTTTGACTATGCCTGTACCCACGCTGTCATTAGTCATTTGACCAGAAATCCACACGGTCAACGAGAAGGTATCAATACCATTTGCGGAATTCCGAAATCCACATATTCCGTCAAGATTCGGTCACTAAACACCCCGGTGTCCTGCGGACACCAACCGTCCTTCTAGGACGGGTCCAGACCCCAGTCCTTCTAATGTTAAGCAGAGGCTGGGGAAGTGCTCCGCGTACACATCCATACTTCCAGAGGTAGGCACATTGATTTCGCAATAATTGAATCGAAACGTTCTGAAGCTATGGGTGTTTCTGACACCACAGAGTGTGCATACGTGCCATAAAGCCTCCCTGAACAGTAATAATGCTGGCATCGTATCAGTCTAGAAAGTCACCCTTGAGTTGATTTTTCCACTCAATGTGGGCGATTCACCGATTCGTCGTCGTGTTCTCATCTATATTATTTTCCACACCCCGAACTCTAGGAACTCTTTCTTATTCTTTCCATATCGTGTGTTATTTGGCTCAAAATTCTCATTTTCGTTGTTTTTTAATTTTTGAATTTTGTAATTCTGGTGATTTATTTTTTATCGAAAAAAATCATTAGGTTAAATTGATAGTATTTTTGGATACTACAAATAGCCATACATGGAATTTTCAAATTAAAAAAAAAACTTGGTCGCAAACATTTTGGAAATACTTTACCTTTTTGAATTGATATCCAAAATGGCTAGTTAACGAACTTGACCTTCGTTTTTAGACACTTGAAGAGTACACCGAAGCCCAAACTGATATGTGAATTCTTAAGAAAGTTATCGTGCTAACAGAGTAGAAATCTACACACACACATTCATACAGGCACATTCATAAAAACCTGTTTTTCGGGTTTAGGAGGTGTCAGAACGTGGACATTTGACGAAAACGGGAGGGGGGGTGGGAGGGAGGGTCAAATTTCACACAAATCTAATACCTTCTCTGATGAGATTGTACAAATACTACTATCAAAGAAATAGAAGAAGAAGAAGTAGTAGAAGATTAAGAAGAAGAAAATGAAGAAAAGGACGTGGAAGGAGACGAAGGAGAAGAATAATCTGCAAAAAATGTAAAGGTAAGAAACTTGGTAGGCCAAGGAAGACTACCACTGAAGTCAACAGTTGTCTCTAAATACTATACTAAGTCTATACTAAATCAGATTCAGCCGTGGAAATTCTGCCTGATTCGATATATATATATTCCAGCAAAGGAACCTAAGAAACAAAAATATACGAAGATAGTTAGGTCAGGAAAATGAAGTATTGAAGACTTTGATAGTTTTTTCCAGGAGGATTTTTAAGAAATCCTTTTTGATTCAGTTCATATTCCAGCATAGGAATCTAAGAAGATAAAATATATAAAAAAAAATTACCCAAAATGTTCAGAAGAGAAAGAAGAAAAATTGGAATACTCATCAACAGATGATGAAAGCTCCAATGATTCACACAAAGAAAAATTTGAAAATTTTGTTGAGACCGAAAAACCTGTAGATAAAACAGATGAAGTAATGCCTTATGAAAAGGAATCTAACCGACTCAACAAATACGAAATGAATATAGTCGAGAAATAAAAAGTTCCAGAGGGTGGAAATTTTTCTCTATCAAAGCCCCCACCTGAACCCACTCCAGCCCGTACTTTAACAGTTACACGAACTGCGACAAGAAAAAACATATTAGAATGCCGTGATCCTAAGTATAACAACATTTTCATTGCGTTAATTATCAAACAAATTTAATTTAAAAACAATCAGTGTATCTCAGTCTGCTTTAGTCAATCACGTACTTTGGGATGAAATTTTAACAACATTTGATGCAAAGTTTGAAAAATCATTTACAAAAATTATAATATGTATGCGTATCATACAATGTTCTACAAAATATAAACTTATCGAATTAATTGAAGAAGCTCATTCTTCTGCAATATTCGGTCATAAGGGAATCACAAAAACTTATAATTAAATACTTTAAAATTATTTTTGGGAAAACATGAAAATTCACATCCAAAAGTATGTCCAAGTATGCTTACAGTGCCAGCTTAAAAATCTAGTCCGGGTTAACACAAAAAACCCAATTGTGATTCATTTGTGAAAAATTCATATATTCATTTTGATCATCTAAAGGAATTCTAACAGACCAGGGTATAGATTTTGTAAGTAATTCAATGAACGATTAGCCAAAAGATTCCAAATTAGGGAATTGTAGACCACAGTTTTTCACCCTCAATCTAACGAATCTATTGAAAGGTCACATTACGTTTGAGGGGGTATATTTAAAACAGTTTGTCTGCAAAAATGCTGAATGAAATGATTGGCTAGAGCTTGCTACATTTTTATACAATACAAGCGTACATGAAGGAACAAAGTGTACTCCGTATGAACTAGTTTTCGGAAAACTAGCGCATCTCCCATCAAATGAAACTCCATTAAAACATGAAAAACTAGAAACATATGATCATCACTTGACAAAATTAATAACACGCCTACATGAAATGAGCGAAAACGCTCGAAGTAACTTAATATACGCAAAAGAGAAATAAAAAATCTACTATGATACAAAAGTTAATCCATGAAATTTGACGGCAGGAGACAGTGTTTTATTATTAGAAGATGGAAAAATACGCAAATTTGCAAATCAATATTCAGGAACATACGAAGTTTTAGAGGTGTTAGGAAACGACAACATAATTAGTATAACAGGGGGATTTCTGGACACAAATCCCTGCACCGACATGTTACCGACATCTAGAATTTTCGCAAGGTGGTTAACCTGGAAGCTTCTAGAAGGAATTAGAATGTTTAGTGTGCAAGAGAGAATTCTCAGAATTGATAAGTAGGGATAAATATTTTTGAGGGAACATATACAAATTTCGTAAGGTGATTGACCTAGGAAGTTTCTAGAAGGAATATGAAGGTTATTTCTTTCCTGTGCAAGAGATTTCTCGGAATTGATCAACATATGGTGTGAAATGAGTTTCAGGGTGACATTTAATGCGATGACCCTCACTGGTTATTAGGGGTGGCCGAAAAAACCTTTTTTTGAAATTCATAGTAGCCCACGCGGGTTTGGGTGCCCCTTGCCACAAGAATATGCCACAAAAAATGAAATCCGAAAAATTTTGATTTTTAGGGGTACCCCTGAGCTGATACATCTTGAATTTTGTATTTTTGGTAGAATTCAAAGAAAATAACAACGTTCTCTCCTGGTACTGTTAAAAATTTAATGCGTTATAAATATGTACACGCGTTTGGAACTAAAACCTTAGCATTGTTTATATTTGAACTTTTGTTCAACGAAAAATTGCAATATTTGAAAATCACTCGTTAAAACCGGTCCTGACAGGCACGGGTATCGCGTACTCATCCCACACCGGACTTCAAGGCACTATAGACAGGTCCAAAGTGGCAGTCTGTAATGAAATCAAGAAAGTGAGTGTCATAAATGACAAATGTATTAATTAATCACAAAAATGTGAATATATCACCTTGAGGCCTTTGCAAAATCTTTCTTGGTATCAAATTTGGGCATCTGTTTTTTGACTTAATCTTGGCCAGAATGGAGTCATGCTGGGCTTGCTCTCCACACACTGTCTCGGCTGCTTCTGTGACCGTCTTCACTTAGCGCTCAACCGCCTGGGAATGGCAGGGGATGTCCTTCAGAGCCAGGGATAGCAAACCGGACGCGACGTCGTTCAGCTGATTATCAGTCAGGTGGCGCATCAAGGGCAGTTCAGTAACCAGGACCGTCTTTTTGCTCGTCCATGCAACTAATTCCGTGTAGTCCCTGGCGCCAAATTGCAGAGGGGGCACAATGAAGCGGCGTATTGCTGTTGGCTGCTCTTGGCTTGCTTTCTTGATCCCCTTAACTGCCCACCCACGCACGGTTATCCTGCAAGAAAAAGAATTATATGAACAACCGGTTTCAAGTAATATCAGCAATAAAGAAGCTGATCGACAATCTTCTGTAGCTTCATTGTGAGATAACGGCTTCTGTGGATCAGTTCGTACAAGTGCCTTGAACCGACAATGCACTTTATTTTGGTTTTAACTGCAAATCAGGTTGACAAATATACTCTTATAATGTAGTTTGCAAGAGTCTCCAGTGAGCCCGATGGTGACTCCGTACTCACAAAGAGGCGCAACACTCTTGCAGCTGTAGTTAACCAGCTCGAATGAGCGACTTTCCCCGGCTTCATCTTTGCAACCTCGTCAGGACACTCACCAGCAGGGGTAGCTATGCTGATACGGAGGAGGTATTTTTGGTTTGTACTTAATTCTTCTGAGTCCACTTGACAGCAGGCAAGAACTCAAAGACGTTTAGCTGCTGTCCTATAGGGCCAGCAAACGCGTTAGGGCCGCTGGTAGTGCCATCCAGAGCAAGGAAAAGATGTAGGAAGAGCAGCTCGTTCAGGTGCAGCATGCAGATTAGCCACTGCAGGTTGCGGTCCAGTGTTTTCTCCAACTTCCGGATCACGCCGCCCACGTGCCCTGTGACGACAGCAGTGCCATCCCCTCCTACTGCCGCGAGCTCGTTGAGGCTGATCTCTTTCTCTTTGCAGTGGTTTATGATGGCATCGTGGACGGCTGCGGCAGAACCCTCCGATGGAGTCCCGTGACCTAAATACTTATTCTCAGGCTCCTGAACTAAGACGATTTGCTCCTCGACGACAGTCCGCAAATGTCTTTCTTCCTATTTCCTCGACCTTAAGCGCCTTGTCCTTCCGTCCATCGAAGTACAGAGCCTCCACTGGTTCTGAATGAATGCTATCAGCATGCTCCTTGCTCAACGATTTCCGAGATTGAGAAACCTGTCTGCGAATTCTGCTCATGTTGACCACCATGACAGTATTTTCTGCAGTCACAATTTCAGCATTCTTAAACCCTGCACTTACTATCATCGCAGCAATCTTGGGGGAAATTTCTGTCCTGGCGCAGATCAGAGAAACGGCAGGTAACGGCCGTCTCATTTGGGCGTTATCATGTTTTACTTTAAGCTTTGTTGCAGGGGCGCTGAACTCTGAGTCCGTGTCAGTGCCGGTGTCACCTGTATCAGCCCTACCTTTACTCTTACTGCTATTAACTGCTACCAGTGTAGAAACAGTAGCGGAGCTACCTGCCGCGGCTTCTTGAGCTTTAAGCAACCCCTTCATTTTCTTCTCCTGTGTTTTTTGCCTCTTCACTAACGTCCCAGTTATTTCTTTGTCTATATCTCCAATGTACATTATTCTGTCATTTCTTTGGTCTCGCAGAAATTCTGTCTCAATTTCCGGCACTTTGATCGCAGCATTACACGTGCATTTGTCACTGTCTTCACACATAAAAAGACACTCATCAAAAAGTGTGGCATCACTCTTTCTGCGAAAAATATCTCATGGTAATTCTGTCTGTTAAGAGGAACAGTGTTGATGGACCAGATGGAGTGATCCCAGAAGAACAGCCTTTGCATTCGGTTCGCGATGAAATGAGCCTGACACTGGCAAGCCAGAATCTTGTTGAGTTTGCTGATAAATGAAGCTTTCATACCTCCAAGACAGCCGAGTATGAGAAGTATAAGATGGAATTTGTAGCTTTGGTACAGCCTACTGAGCTCGAAAATAAGTGCTCGATATTTCGCCCGTTTTCTCCTTCCTTTGCCGTGATATTACCATCGGTTGGTGCCGAGAATTCAATCACATAAACGATCTTGTTCTTCAGATCTTGGAGGACAATATCAGGCTTCGTAGCACTGATACGTTGAGTGATGGAGAATGAGAAATTCCAGTAGATCTTACATTGATTATTCTCCATAACGAACTCGAGTTCTCCCTGGGCGTATGGCAAGACGGGCAATAGGTCAACACCATAGAAGTGCCTAAGATGGTAATATAACACTTTTAGAGCTGCATTTTGTCTCTCTATATACCCGTAGCGTGCATATTTAGAGCATCCACTGAGAACATGTCAAAGTGTTTCTGGCTCTTGCTTGCACGCTCGGCAATTGGTATCGCTAACAGGTACATTTATTATGCGCTCGCAGTAAACTAAGGTTTCTATAACGCCGTCTTGACAGGCAAAAAGAAATCCCTCAGTCTCCGATCTCAATCCAGCAGACTTGAAAAACATGTTGTACAGACCCATCGAGAGCTCTTCTCTACGTATGATGCCGTACAATTTATCATGAAGGTGCGTGTCAGCATGTTCTCTTAGTAGAAGCGCATGTTCTGCTTCCTGTATACAACTTTTGTGCACCAAAAGTGTTAGTGATGCTAGGCCATGTGTAGTCTCGCTGGAATCAAATGGGAGGTCAAGCTCCTCTGCGGCCCTATCTGCGGCACGGTATAGAATCGCCGCAGCATTGGTGACTTCATGTTGATGTACGATTCGCATAAGGGAATCTGTGCTTTTTAGAACTGAGCAGGCTGTAGCAAGAACAGTTCTTCGATGAAGACACTCTAAGCTTAGCAAGCCTCTACCCCCTTTATCTCAAGGGGATTATTATTATTATTGTTGTTCAATTTTTCTCGGGTGAACCCGGTTTTTCCTCATTGCCACGGACTAAGTCAAGTGACTGATGAGATGAGGATGTTATAAGTTATTTTAATACGATGTTTGAAATAATTTGCGATGATGTTGTAGCTACAAAATTAGGAGAATGGTGTAGTTTGCAGTTTTTCGTTACCGCTATTATCCTTACACAGCGGCCGTGAGTGTTGGAGGTGACAACAGTCGCCTCTGGATAGCCAAAATAGCCGTCAAATTCATGAGAGGAAAGCTCAAGCCCTACCGCGACGACAACGCGAGAACACCTTGGGTAGGGCACACCTTCGGTAGGGCTATTTATTATTATTATTATCATTATTTTGCATGGATAAGAAACTCATCCCGATTAGTGAAGTCACAAATAACAAAAGGTCATCAACCCACTTCAATAGGTGATAGGTGTTTATGTCACTTTAAAATAGAAACTTGTTTTCAAAGGCATAAAATAGAGTGTGAAAATGTAAATATCTGTAGGGTAATAATGCCCACCAAAGAAGAACAGGAGAATATATTGAGATTCAAAAATTATAAAAATAAATAAAAACTTCCTTTCGTTGTTTGTGCTGATACTGAATGTTTTTAGAACCGATAAATGACACATATTCAAATTCAAAAACAAAAGTGTATCAAAAAAATGTAGCTTATAGCATGAGTTATTACATGAAATGTAGTTTTGATGATTCTATTTCCTATATCAAAGTATATAATGAAAAAGACTGCATAGAATGGTTCATAGATGAATTGAAAGAATGAGCTAAAGGAGCTGAATCATATTTGAAAAATATTACACCAATGGAACCCTTCAACTTACAACAACAAAAGGATTTCAATTTAGCTAACAACTGTCATATCGTAAGTTAAGAACAATAGTGTGACAACTCAAAATAGTTCATTTTCGAGTTAATACCACCATTGGATAGCACTTTTCGAGCTCCATCCTTCCAGATCAGAGGGACATCTCTAGGTGCAACAGATGCCACCTGACAAATCAAAACTGTGAAAACTCGAAACTTTAATTTGAAAAATTCGAACACATAGAATTTTAAGAGGAAATTCGCTAACAGGGTAGAGGTACCTCGGTAAATATTCTCAACTAACAGGAAAGTTGACTTTTATAAGGAACAACGTTTATGGAGGAAAATCCCCCCAACTTGAAAATCTGAAAATTTCCAAAGTCGATTTTCTCGAAATGACTTTTTTTGAGTTGTCACCCTACTGTCCTCAACGTGCGATATTTCTGAGAAAGTTTTTAAAGCTGATGATATAAAAAATCGTGACCATTGTCATCTTATAGGTAAATTTACGGGAGCTAGCCATACATCATGCAATTTGGGGTATAAAAACTCTTAATTCCAATCGTATTTAATAATTTATCTGATTACGATTCTCATTTCTTAATTAAAACTTTAGCAACTCGTGTTGCAGGAGTTATTACAATATTACCTGTAAATAAAGATAAATATATATCTTTCACTAAACATGTGGAGGGTACAAATGTACATCTCTGGTTTATTGACTCTTTCAGATTTATGTCAAGTAGTCTAGAGAAATTAGTTTCATATCTCAGCAATGATAAAAAAGTAATTACAAGAAAGCACTGTAAAAATGATTCTAAATTTAATTTATTATTGAGAAAAGTTGTTTTTCCCTATGATTATATTACCAGTAGGGGGAAATTAGGAGAAGAAATTTTACACTCAAAAGAAGGGTTTTATTCTAAATTAAATGACTCAAGTATTTCTGAAGAAGATTATCAACATGCATGCTAAGTATGACAAGTTTTTGAATAAAAATCTTTAGGTCAATATTCAGATTTATATCTGAAAAATGATATTTTGCTTTCAGCTGATGTTTTTGGAAATTTGTATAGTACATTTTTGGATACATATCATGTAGACCCATTGCACTACTTAACCGCACCCGGACTTGCTTTTGACGCGATATTAAAATACACAGGAATAGAACTTGTATTGCTAACGGATCCAGAAATGTTATTATTCATTGAAAATTCTATTAGAGGTGGTGTATCGCAATGCTCCAACAGATATAAAAAAGCAAATACAGTACACTCCCGCTAACTGCAAGCTCCGTAAGTTCCACTTTTTGCCACTTCTCCTCCACACGTATTTTAACGCACACTCCATTGTGTCTCCCCCTTAAGCGACTAGGAGTCTCTGTGCATGTCCCAAAGTGCGAGCTCCAACGCAACGTCGTTGTGCGACGCAGCAGAGTGGTTGTACTCAATAAATGCCGAATTCTTGGAATTATACTCTGTATAATAATACTGTACTGTAATAGATTCATGATGGGTGATTTTAACCCATAAAATCCAGAATCATATATTACAGGAAACGCGAAGGACCCTCTACATGTTCCTGTACACGAACCTGCACACGAACCTGTACAGGTAATCTTGACGGTTCCTGTGCAGGAATTTGGCGAAGGAAATTGTACATGATCCTGCAAAGGAACCTGCACCAACAAAAGAACCTTTCGAAGATCCTATACAGAAACGTGCATAGGATCCTTCACAGAAAGCCGTCGAAGGAACCTTTGGAAGGATCCTGTACAGAAACACGTATAGGGTCCTTTACAGAAAGCCATTGCGAAAACTGACGACGCTTACAGCTTTAAACGTGCCTTCCTTTTATTCTCTTGAAGAACCAACTCACTATCCAGAGAGCCAAGCCACCAGCGAACCCTCGCGGATTAGTTCCTATGTACAGGAACCTTCAAAGGTTAGCTTGTATACAGGTTCCTTTGAAGGATCATGTACAGTTTCCTTCGCCCAATTCCTGCACAGGAACCGTCAAGATTACCCAGGTTCGTGTGCAGTTTCGCGTACAGGAACATGTGCAAGATCCCCCGAGGTTCCTGTACAGGAATTTTCAACTGGGCACAATTGGTTAAATATATGTAACCTTCTTAACCTTCTTCTTCTGGATGTTCAAAATCAACTTTAAGTATACTTGAAGTTGATTTTGAATATCCAGAAGAGCTTCATAATTTGCATAAAGATTAACCTTTATGTCCACAGCACATCGTCCCTCCTTCTTCCACATGTGAAATTCCTAAACTGATGACAAGTCTACACAATTAGAATTCTGAGTCGGTTATATTACTTCGAGAACGGTAGCAAGAACGAGAATATTACCGAGAATATAACCGAGAAATAAATTTTCTGAAAATTTATAAGAATTTAAGAATTTCTTCTATTAAGGCCATGTGATGAGTGTGTCACGTGACCAGCTTCCTACCTTGCCGGCATTTCTTTTTGTTAACTTATTTTTACACGAATAGCCACATCGAGTAGAAAATTTGGGATAATAAATAAGAAGCACTAAGAAAGGCGGCTCCGGTCCTGAATTGTAATAATCATAAAAGAAGGAAAAAAAATTTTTGTACAAAAAAGAAATTTTTATGATTATTACAATTTGGACCAGAGCCGCCTATCTTAGTGCTTCTTATTTATTATCCAAAATTTTCAACTCGATGTGGCTATTTGTGTGAAAATAAGTTGACAAATGAAAAAAGTGTCGGTAAGGTAGGAATCCGGTCACGTGAACCATTCGTCACATGACCTTAAATCAAAAAATTCAATTTATTTGTTAGCCTAGAACGATTTTTTAATGTTAAAAAGTTTAAAAACATATTTCAAATATAAACTAAGCATCCAGTCAAGTATTCATTGAGTTCGTACTTCGTCCCGTGGCAGTCGTACGCATTTGTGTGAGGTGAGGTGCCGGTAATGCGGTGCATCGTGCTCGTACGTGCAGTGTGCTATGATTTTGGTGCATGTCCATGTCCATCACAAGTCAAAGATCAAGTTTATGCGCTATTAGCCATAACCCGGGTAAAAAAATTTTGGTATGGGATTGATCTAGGAAAACGTCTGTGAAATCGTATGGGAGTGATCTCTCAGATAGTATAGTAGAAGTATGGCATTTGAGACGATCGCATACTTCATGTATATTTGAATGAAGTATAGTGGATGTATAGCTCAAATATAGCTAAAGTATAACAATGTATAGTTGCAGTATAGGGGAAGTATTTTTAAAGTATATCTTAGAAGTATAGCTGCAGTATAGATGAAGTATAGCTGATGTTCAGTCGAAGTATGGCTGAAAAATATCTTTTAAGTATAGCTCAAGTATGTAGATTATGTCTAAAGTATAGGGAAAGTATGGCTATAGTAGGTATAGCCGTATCATTGCTGATGAGAGATAATCAGTTATCTGAAATACATGAAAATAGAGATCCAGAATCATGATTTTCATAATGTCAAAGAACATTGTTTGAAAATTCTAAAATAAGTATAATGCAAATATGTAAAATGTTAATTGTAACATAAATTATTTCACTTTATGAAATTTAACACTAAACATTTCACCTAAGTGAGGATTTTATTGAACCTTTTTATGCTATTGATATTATGTTTAGGAATCAAAGATTCTGGATCTCTTACCAATATATATGACACAACAGTCACGTAAATAGTCTGTTGTATATCCGTTGCATATTGTGTATCCTCGGGAACAATATTAAAAATATAGTTGACTTACGAAATCACTTAAGTCGCGAACTTTCAACATTTTTGGACGAGCTGTCATTTATGATATATTATGTTTTATCACGTTGCTAGGGTATGTTTGAAGAACAAATGAGTACAATTCTATGTCCGATACTTTTTCCATACTTAAGTATAAATGAAGTATAGTCTGTACTTCAGCTATACTTAAGTATAGATGAAGTATATGCCATACTTCAGCTATACTTATGTATAGATCAAGTATATCCCATACTTCAGCTATACTTCAGCTATACTTTAGCTATACTTCAGCCATACCTCAGCTATACTTTAGATATACTTTATCTATACTATTTCAATATACTTGAAGTATGGGATCGTCTCATTTACCATACATTTTTTATACTTTGGAAAGTCAATGATTGATCACTCCCATACCTATGATTTTTACTCGGGAAGAGAGGTAATTATCAATTAGCTCTATATAATAAATTGTAGTTTTATATAGTATCAGTATTATAGGTTATATCAGCGTCTAACAGTGTCGGACTGGCCATAGGTTGGGATGCGGGAAACCCCGCCAGCGCCCGCCCTGTCAGGGGCCCCCCTAAGGCATGTAGGAGCCCTCTAAGATCATTTTTTTAAACAATGCAAATGTTTTTAATATTAAACAAGAGAAAGCAGAAGGAATTTAATTAAAATGGTACTCCGTAAACATATTGTACTCCATAATCTAGTTAATCATCAATAGATAACATCGTACATGAATTCCAAATTATACTTCCAAAGCAAATAAAACTTTTGTGAGGATTGATTTGTTTGTTTTTACAGGATTCGTAACTATGCAAAAAAAATTCTATTCTCTTGCATCTAACAGAATTTTTTCTCATTACATAAAGCGTCAGCGATGTATTGATTATCTGCGTTTATCAAACTATAAATAGTTCAAAATTATTTTGTAAAACTTTAAACGTTGCAACATATTATTGTGTAAACGAAAGAATTTAAAATCCTTTTTCTATAAATTGATAAGGCAATCGGGGTTCGGATTTATTCGGATTCATTTGGATTGAAAATTCGGTTCGGATTGAACTGGATAGAGTCGGATTAATTTCTTAATATATTAATAAAGTTTCTTCATGAAGAGATTGATAGAGAGATTAACAGTTTCTTGCATAATAATAGTAATCATTGCGAGTATTTGAATATATACTACTGCTGTGTCGTGGAAAATATTTTTGTTAATAAAAATCATTATAAAAGTGGTACAAAAAATATTGGTGGTGTCTTCCTTTGTTTTTTTTTTTTTTTACTTTTCAGGAAGGCGTCCCTACATACCGACTTCCCGCGGACGCCCCAAGGTACCGAGTCCGCCATTGGCGTTTAAATTCTGAAAGTTTTTAGTTGTCGGCGTTGTGGGATATATTTTTTCTTGACTTTACAAAAAAAGTGCTACAAGGCAAAAAAATCACCTCTTGAAATGTGAGTCTAGCCCACACATGCAGTAAAGAACTTATTGAATCGAGAAGACATCTTAACTGTCGTCGATGACAAAAAGAAGAATCAAGGTAATATTAATTTGTTTTTAACCTTTTTTCAACACGGAGTTAAAAAAAAGATATAATTTTTAATTCTTAATAACAAAATACCTCCTACATTAATTTACAAAACTCCCGCATGCATATTTTATTCAGACATAATTCAAATCTGTTTCTTATCCAAATTAGTTTCAAGTTGTGTTGTTTTATTATAGGTTACTTATAATATCAATAATTTACTCTCAGCTAACTTTGCAAGTGTAATAGAAGTTGGAGGAAATATTGGAAATGTAACGCAGAATCCAGAGACTACTGAATCTCCAACAGAACTATTTTCTTTGAGTAAATACATTGATGCATTTTCAAAGAATAAAGAATCGGTAGTAGCTGTACCATCAACTATCCAACGATCAGAGAAAGAAAAACCTGCTCTGAGACCATTTTTTTACACGATTCCCGAGAGTACGTTAAAATACTTTTTGCATGTATACACATTCTTTCTTTAAATTATTTGCAACTTTGAACGTAATAAATCATCGTAAATTATTAAATTGAACTGAATTAAAATTAAAAAATCAGTTTAATTGTGTTTTTTTTGTAAGTAAAACTACAAGCGACAAAGGAAGTTTTCTCGATTTAAGTGAGATGCATTTGTTTTTAGTTAAAATGTAGTAATCTGTTTCTTTTTAAATCTTTCTCATTATTTACTGATTCTGTAGAAAGTTGTTGAAAAAAAAATATATATAATTTTGTTGCAGAATGTAAACAGAATTGTTTTCAAAGTTACGGCCTGTCTGGAAGCCACCTTCTGCTTATGTATTAAGTAATGTGTTACTTGAAAAAGAGTTCCTGAGAGTACACAACGATGTTTACACGAAAGTTGCTAGTGCAAATGCAGCCGGAGTTCAATGCGACGGATGGAGTAACAGAAGGTGAAATAGCGATATCAAATTATGCAATGAGTATTTTTCATGACAAGGTGTAATATTAATGTGGGAATTATTTTGCTGAATTTTTTTGTTTGATAGATTGCAAGTTTAATACGTATATTAGGGTGACCCTTATTTTGTACTGTTCTAATTTCTTTGCTCTCGCCCCCCCCCCGTTTTGTTCGAATGCTAAAAAAAATTTATAAATTTGAGCGCAATAGGTTAATATTGAGGGGTCGCGCAAAGACCATGAAGTTTCCCGTTGATCTAATATGGAAAAAAGACAGCATTTTGCGAATGTAATATGTAAGCGCGATGTTATATCACAAATAATTCCGTATTCCAGTATATCATTCAGAATTCTTCATAGGATATGATTCATGATAAAAGGAGTAGGAATTATTTTTAAAGGGTTTCATCAACATGTATCTGAATACAGAAAAAAAATTTTTTATGAAGAAAAAATACAAAATCGCGGCGATTAGGAAAGTTTTGTATGTTGCCTTTAAAAAACAGACTGTGCGACCGGAAACATTTTTCCTTCAATTCGCGAGGTGGAACAAAAAAACAAGAATATTTAAGAACTATATGTCATTAGCTTGAGAACTACGTAGGATTTTTTTTACCAAATTTTGTAGAAATGGTGCATTTTTGAAAAAAAGTTTAGTTTTTCGGCCAAACAGTAACCACGGAATTGTCGATAAAAAAAAAGTTAATAATAAATCAAAAAACCCCAACGCAGATTCATAAAGAATGTAATTGTAAAGCTACTGTGAAAATTTTAGACTGATACGTGTCACGGTCTTCAAGCAATGTTTCCGGTTAGTTTGAAAAAAGTGATTTCGAGAAAAGCGCGTTTAAGGTTTTACTGACAGAGAAATCCATGAATCTTGGCAGCGTTCATTGATTCACAGACACACCTATAATATTTGTAATAGAAATCAGCGCACCCTAGTTGAAACCTGAGGAACCCTAATAACCGTCCCACTTAACATCTCGACAGGTAAAAGAAATATAAAAGCATGTATTATTTAAAAAATTGTAAAAGTATTTATACATAATTTTATTTTTATCATTGATATGAAAAACTCATGACCTCTAGAAAGTACCTCATTTCGCGGCTTACCAGAAAAGACAAATGTTTAAACAAACTAAAATTGTTCAAACCCTTGAAAATTAGTTCAAAGGTTACTGAGCATTCTTAAATTGCCAATCAATGTTTTTTTTATTTAGAGGTATTTTTTGAGCATTCGAACAAAACTGCGGGATGAGGGCAGAGAGACTGAAGAAAAAAAATATCAAACAAAGTATAAATAAAAACCATCCTGATGTATATGATATTTTTTAGTTCTGATTATTTGCTAGTTAGAATGTAGATTCATCATGGTTTATATAAGTTTTTTTTTCAGAAACGAAGCAGTAATAAACATAATTGTCTCTACTCCAGAACCAGTTCTTTACAAAACAATAGCCACTGAGGAAAAAAGTCATACTGGCGAGTACATGGCCAAAATCATGCTAGATGTTATAGAAAAAATCGGTCTTAGTAAAGTACTCGCAGTGTTACTGATAATGCATCCACCATGGTTAGAGCAGAAAGGCTAATTCAGGAAAAATGCCCCCATATCGCTGTATATGGCTGCTGTGCCCATTTTTTAAATTTATTGATCGGTGATTTTATGGGCCAGAAAACTTTCCATGATGTTCAGGAACAAGCCAACTCTCTTGTGAAGTAGATAAACGGATCTCAGCTTTTAAAAGCATCCCTGGTAAAAATTCAAAAAGAGAGAAAATTGAAGGTCACTTCACTGAAACTTCCAGGAAAAACTCGATGGGGGTCGATGGGCTTCTGTGCAGAAAGTTTGTTAGAAAACAAATTTGCTTTAAAAACTTTGGCAATGTCAGAAAATGTTGACAAATATTCATCATTTGAAGTACGGCAAACTATATTAGATAAGGATATAAGGATATAAGGATATAAGGTATAAGGATATAAGATTTGAAAAAGCACACATGCTAGGGATTAAAAGTAAGATTCGTTTAAATAATCAGTACAAATAATTACTTATTTGTCAAAACTACTCCTTTAACCGATGATTTTTTTTTATATTTGAGAAGTTGTTTAACTGTACTTACCTACACTTATTCGGAAAACTATTGGCATAGTATTTAATTATGTTAAATATTTTGATATGCTTTGAGCATTTATGGATAGCGTTTACTCGTTGAGTCATTACTTTCAAAATGTAAGCAATTACACAGTACCTAAGTATGTTCGACATTAATTAAAAGAAATTTGTGTGAGGAAGGTGTGAGTGGAGTGTGATGGTGGATGCCCAGGAGGTGAGTAGAGTTGTGTAGGGTGAATTGGGGAGATAAAAAGTGTTTTTTGGCGTGTGAGTGAGGTGAGATTTAGGTAGATAGAGAAAGTGAGGTTAGGGTGGCAAGGAGTCGGAGGAATTTGTGGTCGGGAGTCTTGGGCCTTTGAGGGGCCAAGGGTGGTTCTGGTAGAGTTAGGGGAAGTTAAGGCAGATAAAGGGGTGTCTGTAGGGCCTGTGGGGGATAGAAAAGGAAAAAAAAGAAGGGAAATAAAGGGGAAATTTGGCGGCGAGTATTCAGAGACATCTGTCGGCTGCGGTGGGTACTGCATGGAGAGGACACAGTTACCGGTGGCAGAGCGGGTGGGAAGCAGTGAGAGTGTTGTCAGTGCTGCTAGTGAAATAGACGGGGAGGAAATTTTCCACGTGCGACGACGGAAGAGAGACAGCCGAGAGAGTCCGGACAAAATCGAATTGGAGAGTGCTTTTAAAAAAAGCGTGAGAACACCTAGGCCCCCCCCCCCTCCAAAAAAATGGAGGGAATGGCAGAGAAGGAGGCTTTCGGGATATTGTTAGCGAGATCAGGGGGCTGAGTGAGGACTTGAGGGGGACTAAGGAGCAGATGGAAGGCATGAGGGAGGACATGAAAATCAGAGATCAGAGTTGGGAAAAGGAGGTGAAGGAGCTGAGGCAGAGAGTAGAAGAGTTAGAGAGGGAAAGGAAAGAGAAGGAAGTTAAAATAAAACAGACGGAAGAGGAGATCAGGTTGTGGAAGGAAAGGAAGGAAAAGAGACTTGAGAAGGTGGAGGGCAGCACGGAAATGGAAGTAGGAGACGGGAGTAGGGGGAAGTAAGATTAAAGGTATTTGAAAGAGGGTAGATAATATGATAGAAGATAAAGTAGGAGAGCGTAGGAATGAATAGATGAATAGATATGGGATAGAATAGAGCCAAAGCTGCCAAGGGGTATCGGTGGAGACTCCAGGAGGCGGTTACGGTATAGAAGAAAGGAAGGGCCAGTGGGGGAATTATAACCGGGGTTAGAGATGGATTAGAGGAAGAAGCTCACGGAGAGGAAGAGGGGGAGGGAGTGGAAAAGAGGGAAATAAAAATAGGAGGGATAACGTGTAAGTTTGTCACAGTGTACAATAAGGATGGGATGGAAACAATTAAAGAAAGGGTGGAAGACCTGCTGGGCGAAAGAGAGGAGGGTATGGTGGTACTCGGTGGGGACTTTAATGCGAGGATGGGGAGCGGAGGGGGACTTTACAGGGAAGGGAAGAGCTTCGAAAGGAAATCGAAGGGTAAGATAATAAATAAGGAGGGAGAGATTCTAAGGGACTGGATGGAGGATAGAGGCTGAACGGTGGCGAATGGTATGGCAACTGGGGACGAAGAGGGAGAATACACATATGTAAGTAAGGCGGGGGTATCGGTGACAGACTATGTGGTTATGAATATGCAAGGATGGGAGGAGATGGAAAAATTCGCAGTAGAGGGGAGGGTGGAATCAGACCATCAGCCATTAAGTCTGTAGATAAGAGGTGAGGGTGGCGGAAGACAAGGCGGGGAAGAAGTCTCGATAGGGTGAGGGTGACCTGGACGAGGCAGGCGATAGAGAAGTATCAGGAGCAGCTAGGAAAGGTACGCTTTGGAGGGGAGTCGGTGGAAGAGATATGGTAGGATCTGAAAGAGAAGGTGAAAGGGTGTTTGCAAAAGAAGGTATTCAGAAAGAAGGAAAAAGGAATGGTGAATCCGTGGTGGGATAGGGAATGTAAAAAGATGAAAAGGAAGGTAAAGAGGAATTCCAAGAAGTGGAAAGAGAGTAATGCGAGAAGGGAGGAGTACGTAGAAATGAGGAAGGGGTTTAGATTGATGTGTGAGAAGAAAGCACAGGAAAAGGAGAAAGATCTGGAAGAGGAGTTAGCAAATATTAAGACAGAGGGGGACGTCCGGAAGATAATAAATAGGTTTAGGAAGCGTAGGGTGGGGGTCAGCGAGAAGATGGGGAGGGAGGAGAGGAGGGAATTTTTTAAAGAATCATTCCAGGGCTCAGATTCAAGGAAGGCGGATGAGGGAAGTAGAAGAACGGGGGAGGCAGATATGGAGGAGTTTAATGACGAGGAGGTAGAGGAGCAGATAAGGAAGTTGAAAAGGTCAAAAGCCGCAGGGCCGAATGGGGTAGAGAACGAAGCATGGCTGTTTAGTGCACAAGAGGTTAGGGAGAGGCTGAAGGAGGTAGTGAAGAAAGTATGGAGGGGCGAGGGATTTTCAGGAGGGTGGAGGAAAGGATTAATAGTGCCACTGTATAAGAAAGGAGATAGAGGTAGGCAGGCAAATTATAGAGGGATCACGCTAATGAATACGGCGCATAAAGTATACGCAATGGTGGTGGCAGAGAGACTGCGGAACGATGTCGAGGGGAAAGGAATATTGGCGGAGACGCAGGCTGGATTTAGGAAGGGTAGAAGTACTATCGACAATATCTACGTTCTGCAGCACGTGGTGGATAGAGAATTAGCGAAGAAGGGGACGAGAGTGTATGCGTTTTTTGTGGATCTTACGGGCGCGTTTCCGTCCGTGGATAGGGGAAGGATGTGGGAGGCGATGGAGGATGGGGGAGTAGAGAGAGGCCTAATTGAGAGGGTAAGGGAGATATATGAAGAGACCAAAGACAAGGTAAGAGGAGGGCAGGGGATTTCGGAGGGATCCTGGATGGATAGGGGGTTAAGGCAAGGGTGTCCACTTAGCCCAAAGCTTTGTGCCATCTTAATTGCGGATATGGAAAGGAAGCTGGAGGCCGGGGTGGTAGGAGGAGTCAGGATAGGAGGGGTTAGAATTTTGTCACTAGCGTATGCAGATGACATGGTGTTGCTGGCAAATAGCGAGGAGGCCTTAAACGAGATGATGAAGAGGTTCAGAAGATACCTGGATAAAAAGGGGTTAGAGCTGAATGCGGAAAAGTCCAAGGTTATGGTGTTCAGAAAAGGAGGGGGAAGGGATAAGGGAGGAGAGTGGATGTGGAAGGGGAAGGAGGTACAGGAGGTGAAAGAGTTTGTGTACTTGGGCTTCGTGTTTCGGAGGAATGGGAGAGTGGATTGTCACATAAAAGAGAGAGTGAGGAGGGCAAATGTGGTGATGAGGCAGGTGTGGGGGCTGGAAAAGAAGCTATTCGCAGATGATCTTGGTCGGAGGATGAAATTGTTTGATTCGATAGTGATGAGTGTGCTATTGAATGGAGTAGACGTGCGGGGGTGGAAGGAAAGTGAAGAGGTAAATAGGACACAGGAGAGGTATGTAAAGTGGACACTGGGGTTGGCAAGGAACACGCTCAAGTATATTGTCACGAGGGAGACGGGGCGAACGAGTGTAGGGATTCCAGCAGGGAGTAGAGCGTGTAAATATGAGGAGAAATTTTTGGAAGAGGGGGGAAATAGGCTCGTCAGGGAGTGTTCGTGGGAGAAAGAGAACAGGAGAGGGGGTGGGGAGATGGAGGCGGAGAGAGAGAAGACAGAAGGGGAAGAGAGAATAAGAGAGTCAAGGTATAACGGTAACTATGTGTGAATTATGCCAAGGGCAAGAGCGCAATATTTATGTGAGAAAAGAGAGAAAGGAAGCCAGGAGCTTATAGCGAGGATGAGGTATGAGTGCATGGAGGGTTTCAATAGGTTCTGGCTCTCTCGGGAGAAGAGGATGTGTGAACTGTGTGGAAAGGGGGATGCAAGAGTGGAGCACTGGTTGGAGGTGTGCGTGGAGGTGGATAGAAGTGAGATAAGCATGGAGGTATTGTTGCATGAAAAGGGGAAAAAAAGGGCTGTGGCATGGGTGAAGGGAGTGTTGGGTAAGATGGAGATGAAGAGAAGGAAGGAGGAAGAGGAATGGAGATGAAAAGATTGTAAATAGGAGAGAAAGTAGATATAAGTAAGAAGAAAATATTGTAAATAGTAGATAAGTAGTAGGTATTAGAGCGAGAACAGAGGTAGGCAAGCGAGGCAATGCGAAAAAGTAGGGACATGCGAGCGAGGCGAGGCGATGCGAAGCGAGGAAGGCAAGGCAATAAGAGCGTGCGGCCTAGAGATAAGGAATGAATGGATGTTAGCTTTTAAGGGTTAGTTTTAAGAAAATTCTGTAAGAATGGAAGTATAAGCCAGTCAATTTTTTAAGGCCAGCAGGCTGAAAAATTAACGTTTATCTATCTATCAACTGTGATACAAAAGGTGAGACTACAATTTAAGTGTTCGTAAAGTGTTGTGTTATTTAAATAAAGCAGTATTACAACTAGTAATATCTCCACTGATATAGGAATTACTATTATAGATTCTTAGTACAACACTTCAAGGTATCTGTGTAATATGTATGTATGTATACCATTAAGCCATTTCCCTTTTGGGGTAGGCGTGACACTACCCCCATTCCCAAATGGTCACCCATCCAAGTACTAACCGCGCCCAACACTGCTTAAAATCAGTGATCTAACGAGAACTGGTTTTTTCAGCGTGGTGTGGCTGAAATAAAATAAGTTTTTCATAGAAATAAATTGCCAACTTTATAAAAAATATTTACTTGAAAAAATGTGCACAGAATGTGTAATATTTATTCAGAAATTAAGAAATAAAATAAATTTTGCAGCGTACGCTCACAGCTGCGATTATAATAACATGAATTTGACGACTGTAATTAATAAACTACTGTTTTGCATATATTATATTCCTATAAATATACCTAAGCTAGTAAATAACTTATATTTAACTATTTAAATGACGCGAACAATAAAAATATTGTTAAAAATCATAAATTCTTTTAAATTCTCCTAAATTCTGTCATATTCTCGTTTATATAACCCGAACATAAATTCTCGAGAATTTAAGAACTCTATACACAATAAACAGAAATATATACTTCATTATAGAAATTTAAAGCAGTATTTGAGTTTAGGTATAAATATAAATAATATTCACAGGGTTTTACAATTTGAACAAAACCCACGGTTAAAAAGTTACACTGATTTAAATACAAAAATGCTGAAAAAATCATCAAATGATTTTGAAACAAATTTTATAAATTAACGAATAACTCTGTATTTGGAAAAACCATGGAAAATGTGCGAAAACATAAAGATGCTAGTCGTCACACAGTGGGAGGGACGGTACGGTGCTTGACAGCCTATCTTTGTGCTGAGTTGATGTATTCGTATTTTGGTCTTATGATCAACCGTTGATTTTT
>CAKNXH010061705.1:121774-142449 GCA_932178445.1 Andricus quercusramuli
ATTTCATTAAAATCGGTTCAGCCGTTTCGGAGGAGTTTGGTGACAAACACTGTGACACGTCAATTTTATATAGTAGATAGATTGATCAATTTAATCGTCTGTTCAATTTGATCGTTTTGTTCGAACTGGAGAGTCTCTTTCAATTAATTATTAATAATAACCCTTCAATTCCTTTAATTGTGATTAAAATTCATAATTATGGTGTTAAATAAATATACGAACCTCAAATGGGAAATCTGTAAAAAAAATTTCAGTTCAAAATAATGAAGAACACAATTGAAAATGTGTAAAGATAATCTTTCCAAATAAAATAATTTGGTTATCCTTCCGTTTGGTCGTCAAAACGGATTGAACTGGCACTAAAGTTTCCTTCATCGATGGGAGGATAAGAAAGATAGGGTGGTGGGACATCGGTAGGATTTGGGGGTTCTTTTGCAGGTTCTTTGAAGTTGGGTACATAGGCCATTTCCAAATTTGAAGTAGCAGACATTACTTTAATATGCACCGGAGCTGAGGAAAGTGAAGGCGCGATCGGTGAGACTATTGCCTCGGCCGGTTGCAATCGCATATGTGTTTTTTCTTTACTTTATGTGAGTGAGGCTTCTTTCATACTCACTATATTCTGACTCTGCTATTATAGTAGGTGGTTTCATAAAGGTCCTGAAATATGGGATGAACCGTACAGCGGCGCTCTTTTTGGGCAAAGGGGTAGCAAATGCTACCTTGCGTTTAAGTAGGGACGGGAGGGTAGATTTTTTTTGACAGATTGCGATGGTGTACCTAACCTTATATCGGTAATTACCGGACTTTATTTTTTTAGCATGGAAGAAGAATTTTGTTCTTCAGAATCCTTCTGATCTAACGAAGAGTCTACAAATGTTTTTTTTGTACTACATCTTTTTAATTCGCCTTCATCTAAATATGAGAATTTTTTCCTGAAGTTCTTCAGTTACATTATCAATTATTGGTTCCGCTTCGGTTTCAAAAACAGGTGCTTTATTTCCTTATTCATTTAGAGTGAGAAAGTGATTATTTTCACCTGTTGCAATTTCATAATTGTGAACCCTACTCAAAAGTTGTTGATCTACAAAACAATTGTGTTCTGTTGGGGTTTGAATGGATTTAATTGAAGATCTCTGCAATTCCGCTGAACAATTTTTTGAATTACGGTCCTTGACTTTCTTCTCTGTATCAGAGGTTTCTGTTTCACTGGTTTCAACAGAAGGGCTAATGTATACCAGGGTCTCTTCTTCGTTAAGGGGGTTAGCTTGGTTAACGGAAGTAGTTATTTCAGAGAAATCACACCCTTTTATGTCTGATGATGAGTTGAGTGGGGATCGTGGGTTATCAAAGTATTGATAGTCGCGAGGAGAGCTTGGAAGTGGAGATTGATAGCGACCATAGTAATTTCGATCTGATCCATTATCATATTCATAGATCTACAGTCGCGATCATATTGTACGCAATCGGAAGGGTAGTAACGCTCAGTACTATTGCTATAAAGACAACCTGAACTTTGGGAGTAATTTTGATTCTCACTTTGAGGGTCGTAAACACGTAATTCTTTCGCAGGGCGATGGTTCGTTCAAGGATGATTTGCATATTGTTGATTGTTAGGAAATGAGCAGGAACTCTGATTTTGTGGAGAGTATGGAGAGCGGGGATAACCATAGTACTGGGGATCGTCAGACCCTTCTCTCTTTAGAACACCTGTGGGTTAAGGTTCAAACCCTCTACTATTCCGTGCATATCGAGGACTTGGGGATCGGGCATGATCGCAGTACTGCTAAACCGACCTAGAATCGTCATAGTAACGTTCGGGTTGACCATCATTATCTGAACCGCGGTGTCCATTCTCCTGATAGTATCTCCTTGGGCTATTGCTATAGATGCGATCATGGTTTCGAGAATAATTCCGATTAATTCCGTAGAGTTCATACAAACTTAATTCTTCTACCGGGTGATGGTTACTACGAGTATCATTTTGAGAATCGTCAAGAGATTTTCGGGACTGGTGGGACATGTGGAAGGAACTATGGGTTACTCTCGAAGCGTGTCTTCGTTCCTCGGCATGTATGGCGAACTTGAAAGCTTATTCGAGGGTCCTTAGATCCTTTGCATCTATCGAGGCCGAAAGATCATCTGGTAATCCTCGAATAAAAGCTTTAATCGTGGCCTGATTGACGGGAACGGATGTGGCCACGGCTATTGCATGCGAGTGGGCTCCTTCGAGTGCTGCTTTAGTTCCTCCTATATAGAAAAGCAGTCGGTCATAGTATTCATGGAAGCGGCCACATTACGCCTGCTTTACGTACATGCAATGACGCGTTTCCAAGGAGTGTTAGACAAATAGTATATTACACTACAAGGGCAGAAAGTTGAACATTCCTGCACTGCGCGCCATGATGCCTTAGGCTTCGCCTCGGGCATCATGTCGCGCGGTTCAGGGCTGTTCACCTGGGCGAAATTTTTGGATAGGAATTTATTCCTAAGCAATCCGAAGTCATCCAAATCATTCCGGAATCTGTAACCAAACCAATCCCAAAAAAGGTCTACATTTCGTTCGATCGAAATCGGTTAAAAATTAATCCGACTAAGTCCGATTCAACTGCTCGGTGGGTTCCTGTCACCACTACGCAGCGCGTCCTCGGGTTGCGGATAGAGGAACGGCCCGTTAGGCTGAACAGCCCCTCAGGTTAGCTGCGAATACAAGAATAAGCAGCCGCGGACAGCCGATAGGAACCAGTCGTGGGTGTGGTGAGCCCAGCCTAAGATGTTGGCCTAGCACTGCCTAGCACTGGTAGAAAACACGATGACCATGGTTTGAGAGGACCCACCCATTCACGTTCATACGCAATGAGTGGGTCCTGGCAGGCTGAGGTGCAGCGTGTATCCACCTAGAAACACTACCCGAACCAAAACTAAAAATCTTGTAAGGGAAAAATCCTGCTGCCCATTGGACACCGCAGCGATGACATTGCCCGCAAGGGATGTGTGGAATGATTCGCCTGTATAGGGCCAAAGGGGTACTGATGCCAGTATTGGCGCTCTGCCTTGCAGGGGGACGTTAGGATACGAGGATGAAACTGTAATGTGTCTGACGACAAGTTGACATGGTCCTTGTCAGGGTCGGAAAGCTCCCATACTTAGACCTAGGGAGGTATGGGGGTTATCACTCCTGGGACAGTGGACTCACCTACGATCGGAATAGGATCCTAACGTGCGGATTATCTTGAAACTACCATGGCTAACTTGCAAAAACAAGAAACTACAGTTAAAGATCTAAGGGTGGGAACTCTAAACGTGCGTAGTCTATATACTGGCGGATTCAGCGAACTCATTAAGATAGCAAATGATTACAGAACTGACTTGATAGCACTTCAAGAAACCTGCTGGTCGGGAGATTTCAGGTCAATTTCTAAGGATAACTATACTTTTCACTTCGGGGGAGCTAAGGGGCGCACACTGGGGACCGGTTTTCTTATTAATAAACGAATTTCGCAAGCGGTTGTCGACATGCAATTCATTAACGATCGGTTATCATACATTGTACTGAAGGGCATTTTCAGCAAACAGGTATTAATCAACGTGCACTGCCCCACCGAGGACAAAGACGAAGACACTAAAGATCTCTTTTACGAAACAATCGAGCAGGTTTTTGACAAGTTCTCAACTTTTGACGCAAAAATAGTATTGGGAGATTTCAACGCGAAAATTGGAAAAGAACCAATGTATAGGCCTACAATAGGATCAGAAAGTTTGCATGACGTCAGTAATGATAATGGAACTAGAGTAATAAACTTTGCAGCTTCAAAGAACCTCGTTGTCAAAAGCACATATTTCAAGTATAAAATATACATAAGGCCACCTGGAGATAACCGGATGGTAACACTCACAATCAGATTGATCACGTTCTAATTGACAGAAGACGTCATACAAACATTTTTGATATAAGATCGTATAGGGGAGCGGATTTAAATTCAGACCATTTTCTCGTGATAGTAAAACTAAGATCTAGGCTAGCGATTAGTAAGAAAACAAGCCGCACAGAGCCAACAGTTCGTTTCAATATAGATAAGTTCGAAACAGCAACAGAAACATTAAATTATCAAGTTGAGATTTCTAATAGCTTTGACGGTCTCCAAGAACAGAGAGACGATAACAATAATTACGATGAGGACCCGGAAACCCTATGGAGCAATATAAAAAAGGCGGTAAAGACAGCCGCGAAACTTACGATAGGTTTAAAGAAAGTAACAAAAAGCAAACCATGGTATGACGAAGAGTGCAAACTCGGGTTTGAAAAACGTCGGAAGGCCAGACTAAGTAGTTTACAAAATAAGTGCGATCAAACACATAAGAAGTATCTCGAGATTAGTAAAAGTACAAATAGGCTCTATAGATCCAAGAAAAGGGAGTGGGAAAAGAATAAAATACTAGCAATAGAAACGCATAATAAACAGATTAACCCGCGCGAGATGTACAGGGGAATCAATTTTATAAGGAAAGGCTTTCAAAGTAGAACGGAAGTAATGAGGGACGAAAATGGCAACCTAGTAGCCGACGCGACAGAGAGACTGAATTTATGGAAAGAATATTTCGATAAACTATTAAATGTACGCGAAGCCCCCGTTGAAGGTAATCTCGGCGAAATCCACACTGCTGATCTACTAATTGATGATCCTGCTGATGAAGAAATAGAAATGGCCATAAAGAAGTTGAAAAATAACAAAGCCGCGGGCATCGACGACCTACCGGCTGAACTGATAAAAAATGGAGGCCCTTGCCTCAAAAGACAAATTTGTAAATTAATACGCCCAGTTTGGAAAACAGAACGCATTCCAGAGGAATGGAATGACTCTATTGTTATTCCTATCTTTAAAAAAGGCGATAAAATGAACTGTAACAATTATCGGGGAATTTCACTTATGTCGTCGTGTTATAAGATCCTGTCCAATGCAACCTTAGGTAGGCTAACTCCTTTCGCCGCGGAAATCATTGGGGATTACCAGTGTGGATTCCGCCGAAACCGATCTACAAGCGATCAAATGTTCACAATTAGACAACTGCTAGAAAAAAAATGTGAATTCAATGAAGCAGTGCATCAGCTATTTATCGATTTTAAAAAAAGCTTACGACTCTATTATACGCGCGCGAATGTACTGGATCCTAGAGTTCTTGGGTGTGCCAAGAAAATTGGTTAGACTTATCGAAATTTGCTTAAGCGGCAGTAGGGGAAGAATACGCGTAAACGGAAGGTTATCTGAAGAGTTTTCGATACGCGATGGTCTGAAACAGGGCGATGCACTTTCGTGCGTCCTTTTTAACTTAGTTTTAGAATACGTGGTTAGGCAAGTGCAGGCGAATTCGACCGGTGCTACCTTCAATGGGGTAATACAAATTCTTGTATATGCGGATGATCTCGGCATACTAGGGGATGATAAAGAAACGGTAGCTAAAAATGCAGAAATCTTGATCACAAAAGCCAAAGATATTGGCTTGGAGGTTAGTGAAACGAAAACAAAATATATGACCGTCGTCAGATCTGAACAAAGTAATCAAGACGGGGATCTAACAGCCGGAAATATGAAATTCGAAAGGGTTAGCGAGTTTAAATACCTCGGGTCAATTATAACTAGCGAAAATAAGATTAAAACGGAAATCAACGCGCGACTGCACGCTGGCAATGAGTGCTACTATGCAGCAAACACACTATTAAAATCGCGATTGCTATCTAGAAACATCAAAGTAAGAATCTACAAAACAATAATAATGCCGGTCGTCATGTACAGGTGCGAAACGTGGGCGCTGACGAAAGGAGAGGAGAATAGGTTTAGAGTTTTTGAGAATAAAGTGCTTAGAAAAATCTATGGTCCAAAAAGGGACGAAGAGACCGGCGAATGGAGAAAACTGCATAATGATGAGCTGCATGCTCTCTACGGGTCAGCAAATATTAATAGAGTAATGAAAGCGCGTAAACTAAGATGGGCGTGGCATGTAGCAAGAATGGGAAATGAAAGAACAGTGGCGCAAGTTTTAAGAGGGAAACCGATTGGTAAGAGACCCTTAGGCAGACCGAGAAACAGATGGGAGAAAAATGTAAGGGATGATTTAAAAGAACTAGGACATGATTACTTAAAGTGGATGGAGGATGCACAGGATAGAGATGTGTGGCGGTCTCGGGTAGATGAGGCAATGAACTTTCGAGTTCGAATTGCTAATCTATAATAATAATAAGTCCGATTCAATCCGAACATCCAAGCCGACTCAAATTTTCGATCCGAATGACTCCAAACTCGAATTGACCTGAACCGATTTTTAATCCGTATGAATCCAATTCAATCCGAACTGGGATTCATTCGGATTGAAAATCGGTTTAGGTCAATCCAAGTTCGGATTGATTCGGAATCATTTGGATTTAAAATTTGGTTCGGATTGGCTTGGATTGAGTCTGATTAATTTTAAAGTGATTTGGATAGGACGAAATATTGAACTTTTTTGCGATTGGTACAGATTGATTTGGGTTGGTTCGAATACAGATTCCGGAATAATTCTGAATGATTCGGAATGAATTCCTATCCGACACTTTCGCCAGGGTAACCTGTCCGTGTGGTAAATACTATTTTTCTTTATAGCCGGTCGAAAGTACGTTTACAATTTGTATTTTTAATTACTATAAACAATACAACCACGTTCCAGCGCACAGCCCGTTGCGATGCATGTTTTTGATGCCGGCCCCCGACATTTGAAAGCACGAGCGGAGCGAGTGCTGCTGGCCGGGGGGGGGGGGGGGGCAGGCATCAAATATATATGAAAAGCCACATAGAAATACTGAAAGACACATAAAAACACTGAAAAATTCCAAGCAAGCAGCTTTACATTTATTGAAATTTGGTCTGTGCACGGAGAAAAAAATCCGGGGTTTAGCGCAAGAGAGTTCAAGGCGCTAACGCGTAGACTATTCAACAGGCGCATATCGCAGGCGTCTCTTGTTTTATTTCCAAGAGCTTCCACGGAATTTCTCGGTGAGTCTCCTTGCGATTTACTTTTAGACCACGCCGTCTGCCTGTTGACACGTTCGCACCACTAAATGTTCGCAAGGAGACTCACCGAGAAAGTCCGTGGAGGCTCTTGGAAATTTTGCTGGTACTTTTAGAATTAATGCGTGACAAATGTTCACGCGCTAATCCCTGCATTTTTCTCTCCGTGTGGGCAGCTGCTGTCCGATGTTTCACAAGGAGTTTATACCTTCTTTGGGCGGCCTCGTCGAGGGCCGCCACAACCAATTCACCTTTTAGCCTTTTCAGCATAATCTTCCGTTTGTTAGCTACCTTGCCCCATACGCACTTTCTTCCAAAAAAATTTCACACAGAAAAACTTGGAATTTTTTTTATAGACACGGCACTGACTCCATATATAATTTCTCCCAAGTATTTGAGAGCGAAAGAAAGAAAACTTGTCAAATATCCGGGGTTTTGCGAGATCCTCGGATCAACGAAATTTATAGGAATAAAGCCTTTTGCTGAGGGAATAACTATTTTCGCGAAAATGATTAATTTTTCGAAAGCGAGAAATCTGCGGATAGCAGAAGACAGCATTTGAACAGCGAGAACCGTTCGGAAATTTATTTTCTTACTCACAATTCTGACATCACAGAAGTATTTCCAGAGGCTACCTAATATTCAAAGACCCAAATCTTGATGATTTGACCGGCTGTCAAATCCGCGCTCCGAATCTTCAATGCTCTGAAGTCCGCACCACACATTGCCACTCGCGAAATCGTGGCGCAAAGATTTAAAAAGTTTTTGAAGACAGCAACTGCAAATGCACCAATTTCATAGATAAATCAATTTATGATTGTATGTAAATTTGTAAATTTACCCAGTTTCAAACTATAACTTTGAAATTATGATTTGAAAATTTTGAAATTATAAATTATAAATTTATCAAGTTATCCAGCAATAAATTCCGAAACCATCAAATTCTATTTCTGGAATTTCGAAATTAGGCCCTCTGCAAATTTATTTATAAATTCCAAGTTTATGAAGTGGTCCAACTATAAATTAATTATATGAAGAAGCTTATAGACGGGATAGTAGACGCTTTAAAAGACTCTTTTCAAGAACTATTAGGAGGTGAAGATATAGGGCAACAAAACTACGACATTCAACATAATGCATTAGAAAACCCAATTGAAAAAGTCAAGGTCACTGAGGTCAGAGATATAATTAAGAACTTGAAAAACGGTAAGGCTGCTGGTATAGACAGTATTAGCGCTGAAATGCTTAAATACGGTGGCGAGTGCATACCTCACAGGTTGTGCGAATTGATAAATTTATGTTTCGAGACAGGAGAAGTCCCAGACGATTGGAGAAAGGCGATTATTGTACCAATATATAAAGAGGGAGATAAAAGCAACTGCAGTAATTACAGAGGTATCAGCCTACTAAGTACCGTAAGTAAAATATACTCAAAAATACTTATTCGTAGGGTAATGGAAATTACAGAAGAGAAGATATGGGAAGTCCAAAGTGGATTTATGCCAGGAAGATCATGTACAGATCAGATATTTAGCCTAAGACAGATCACAGAAAAAAGCTTGAGAGTAGGAAAGAAAGTTTTCTGTGCATTTATTGACCTAGAAAAAGCATTCGACACGGTAAATAGAAGTAAACTTTGAGAAGTCCTTAAAGAGTATGGAGTGAATGGAGGGCTCCTACAAGCAATAAAAACAATATATACGGGTAGTAAAGCAAGTGTAAGGGTAAAGGGGAAACTGAGTGACTGGTTCGATATTATGCAAGGCGTGAAACAAGGATGCGTTATGTCCTCGTGGCTATTTATCATATTCATGGATAAGTGTCTAAGAACTGCCCTCTTTGACGAAAAAGGTATAGATCTCGAAACCGTCAAAGAACGTGGGTTGGCTTTCGCAGATGACAAGATTGTTATGGCAGAATCAGTCGAAGACTTGCAAAGAATGTTGAATAAACTTAACACAAGCATGAAGAACATGGACCTCAAAACTAACGTGAATAAAACGAAAGTCATGGTTTTTGAGGGAAAAAGTGAGAAAACATCATGCAACATTATCCTAAATGATGTGAGATTAGAACAAGTTGACAAGTACGTATATCTAGGTAGTCTATTCACTACCGACGGAAAAATAGATGGGGAATTAGATAGGCGCATAAATAAAGGTAAGCAGGTTATCGGTAGAGCAGGGTCCATCCTCACAAATAAAAACATATCAAAAAAAGCTAAAATGGCCATACATAATTCCATATTCGTACCAACTGTACTATACGGTAGCGAGGTATGGACCTGTCAAGAAAAGGACAGGAGTAAAATCAACGCGATCGGCATGAAACCTCTGAGCATAATATGCGGAAAAACACTGATGGACAAAGTCTGAAACGAGATAATCCTCAAAGAATGTGGTACAGGAGAGACGCTAGTTGACATATGGGAAAGAAATCAGTTAAGATGGTTCGGACATCTTGAAAGAATGAAAGATGACCGACTGACGAAGCAAGTATATAAAGGTAAAGTAAATGGCAGAATGCCCAGAGGTAGACCGCCGAAAGAATGGTTGGAATCTGTAAATGAGACATTAATCCGAAGAGAGATAAGAAGTCATAGGAACAGAAGAGCTTGCATGAAGAAATGCATGGACGTAAAGGAAGCTAGAGTAGTATGCCAGGACAGAAAAGTGTGGCGACAAATAGTTTATAAACAGAGTGACAATAGAGTGAATGATGCCTGAAACAAAGACCTTGGATACTAATGGGCCCAAGTGGGGAACCATACATAACAATTTTGTGAGGCTCCTCACTTGGGGTGATCGCTAGAGAGATTGATCAGCAACCTGGGTCGGAGCAGTGTTGCGGAGTGAACGTGTCATTTGAATAAATAACACGAAAACTCCAGATCAATCTGAAACATCTATACCTAACACATATACCTATATACCTATCTACCTTATACCATATAACGACCTACTTTACACCTATATACCTATCCCACTACTTTCCAACCGATCAAGTCACGCCTACCCCGAAACGGAAATGGCTTAATGGTATAATAATAATAATAATAATAATAAAGAGCCTCGGTGGCTCAGTTGGTTAGACGCTCGGACTTCACCTCAGAGGTCTGTGGTTCGATCCCTGAGCCGGTACCTCTTGAAATTTTTCTATGTACCTTTACCGAGGTTCTGGTGGTCCGTGAATGATGGGGTAAAAACCAGGCTTTGCCCAATATGTCAGGGCACACGCTCTTACCAGGTCACTTGATTGCATTATAATAATGCGTCCGTGACTGATAATATATACCGGGACTACCCCGTCCATAATATTCAAACGAACAAAACAAAAAAAATCCAACTCTAACCAAAAATGCCTTCGACATATTGGGCTGTAACAATCTTAAGCCTGAGAGAAAAATGAGTTTCCTCATTTTTTGATTTCCTTTATAATAATAACCCTACCGAAGGTGTTCTCGCGTTGTCGTCGCGGTAGGGCTTGAGCTTTCCTCTCATGAATTTGAAGGCTATGTTGGCCGTAGCATTGCTACTGACAGGGTTTCCCATGCCAAACAGGCAGAAAACGAAGAGGAAGGTGACTAAGAGGAACACCAAAACCCATAAATGATAATGGAGAGTATTTTAAAAATTTTGAAACGCTTGTCGCTACCCGAGGATCGTCGGGGCGCCCCTGGAGCCACCGCTGGGGGCCACAGCATGCGGGACGGTGGTGATGGTGAGCTGCGAGATGGTCAGGCAGATCTCACTAATCAAACAGCTGGCCAGCAAGAACATCTGCGACATACGGTAAGCAGTGAAACATCAACTGCGTCTGCTGAGGATGCTTTGGCTAGCGTTAGCTATTTACAGCCAACCACTTTAACAGAAATACCGTGGGAGAGCATCAAGTATGATACCACAATGAATGAGGAATTGATGCGTCTCTATTATGAAAGTGCGAAGTTTGAAACATCACGCAAAAAAGGACAAAATTTCAGAACGAAATTTGCCGCAAAGTATCCTCAAATAGAGAAAGTCGCATTAAGAGATTTTATCGCTAAGGTGAAGGACATCAGGACTAATCTACTCATTCCAGAAGATCGAGCAATGGAGATTAAACAGCAGGTTGATTTGGAGTGGAAGAACAACGGCAATGAACAGCAGTTAGAGGAAGCCGCGTCACACGAACAAGCAGTGGCAATTGATGTTCTTCCTCAACCTGGTGATGATCCAGCACCACCACATCCTCCGGAGGTAGATGGCCTAATACAACCAGTGCCAGAAGCCGAAGTTCAACAACCAAGGAAGCGATTAAAATGGACATACCATATGAACAGAGATGTGATGCGCTTTTATTTTTTGGCAAAGAAAAGTGGGCAAAGTGTAAGGAGAGAACATCATCGTCTCTTCTTACTTAAGTACTCAGGGCTAGCCACAAGAATAAATGAGCAGAATCTAGCAGACCAAAAACGCTCGATATCTGTAAACAAATTGCTTTCGGCTGTTGGAATAGCTGCCATCGAAATGGAAGTGGAACAGCAGCTTCCTATTGATGAACTTCCATTGGAAGATGTGGAAAACGAAAACTTGATTGCAGCTGAAGAGATAGGTGCTAGGGATAATGAACATCAAGTACCGGATGGACTAGAACCACATCCGGATATCCTAAACGATGATACAAACAGCGAAGTCCCAGAAAATCTACAGCACCTTGAAAGGAATTTTGGTCATGCTCTACTAGAGTTCAGACATGAAGAACCAACACAAAGGCATTCACTGCCCAAGATGAACATCACAAATGATCTGCGTGCACTAATAGAACACCTAAACAGCAAGGTTTTACCTATGCATTTCAACGCAACACAAAATGCGTTAGAGGTGCAAACTCTTGTATACTGTGCAGCTGTGGCAACCGTTAGAACGTTGGGCCGCAGAACTAGGCCTATAAATGCAGTCTTCGCCCCAAGACAGGAGCGAGATCCGCCATGGAAGATCAGGTTGGATATGGATGTCAGCAAAGTAAGGTGCAAATTGGGTCGACTGACTCAATATAAAAAAGGAAATCGAACCAGAAAGCTGATACACCATGTTATTAGAATCATCCACCCTCGGTACATCGAGACATTGACACCAGCAATATTGGATGAGATTATAGACTACCAGCGGCAGAGACTTGATGTTCTTACTGCTAGACTGCGTCGGTACAAGAAAAGTAGTGCAACAAGGCAACAAAATCGAACCTTTCAGACAGACGAAAGAAGGTTCTATCGTGAACTGAGTGTACAGCAAAATAACCAGCAAGACACCGAAGTCCCTCAATTGGAAGAAATGACTAACTATTGGTCAGACGTTTGGGAAAAAACTAACAGAAGCAATTTGGACACTGCGTGGTTCCAACTACAGAAAGCAAGAGCAAGCAATAACCCTGAAATGGAGCTGACGAACATCACAGCTTTAGATGTTTCAGCGGTCTTGAAAAAAGCATGTAACTGGAAAGCTCCAGGTCCGGACATGGTGCACAATTTCTGGTATAAGTACCTGACAAGTGTGCATCCTGCGTTGGCACGGTGTTTTCAGAAGATCATCGAACATCCAGATCTGATGCCAGGCTTTATGCTGCAGGGTACTACGTATATGTTGCCTAAAAAACCAGACGCTCAAAGTCCATCTGAATTTCGACCGATAGCCTGTCTTCCAACAATATATAAATGTCTTACAGCAATCATAGCAGATAAGGTTTATTCTCACTGTGACGAGAATGACATCCTTACAGAAGAACAAAAAGGATGTTGTAAAAACTCCCGAGGCAGTAAAGATCTAGTCACCATAGACGCTGTTGCCATGACGCAAGCTCGTAAACACCAAAGGAAGTTGCACATGGCATACATTGACTACAAGCAAGCGTTTCCTTCCGTACCACATGACTATTTGCTTGAAGTCTTGAAAATATACAAAATTTGTCCACGCATCATTGACTTCCTAAGTCGTGCGATGATGCTATGGGGTACAAGAATCAAGTATTTTGATCATGGACAACTGAGGATAACTAGATCAATACGTATTAAGACGGGTATATTCCAAGGAGACTCCTTCAGTGCATTATGGTTCTGTTTAGCGTTGAACCCACTGAGCAAAACTTTAAATAGCATGTCTCATGGGTTCCGAGTAAATGATAATGAGGATGGTCATTAAGTGACCCATCTTCTATACATGGATGACCTGAGGCTATACGCTAGTTCGGACGAGAAATTGCAGCAAGTAATTGATGTTACAAAGCAGTTTTCCAATGATATCAACATGGAGTTTGGACTAGATAAATGCCGAACAGCGCATTTAATCAGAGGAGAATTAGGGACCGCAGAGATAGAGAACGATTTCGGGAATGACATCGAGGCAATGGCTGAGGGCGAGTCATATAAATACCTGAGTATTCTTAAATCTAAGGGTATTCAGCATACGATAGTTAAGAAAAGCCTAACGACTGCCTTCACTACAAGACTCAGATTGGTTCTGAAGAGTTCTCTTAACTCGGCAAACAAGATCAGGGCAATCAAAACCTACGCCATCCCTGTTCTCACGTACTCATTTGGGCTCATCAAATGGTCGAACACTGACCTCGAACGATTAAACAGAATCATCCGCGTAGAAATGACGAAACACCGAATGCACCACCGTAATTCGGCGAGTGAAAGGGTAGTTCTACCACGACATAGAGGGGGCAGAGGCATTGTAGATGTCAGAAAACTGTGTAAGTCACAAGTTACACAGTTGCGAGACTATTTTAACAGCAAGCGAGATGTTACGCTTTACAACACCATCTGTAAAGCGGATCTTGACTACACGCCCTTGAATTTGTCCTCAGAGGAGGCCTTGAATATCAGGGCAGCAACCATAGAGGAATTAGAAACGCAATGGAGACAGAAAGCCATCCACAGCGAACACCCCAAAACGCTAGATCAATGTGAAGTGGATAGTGAGGCATCCAATATTTGGCTGAGAAAGGGACTCCTGTATCCAGAAACGGAAGGATTCGTCATTGCGATTCAGGATAGAGTTGTCAGCACCAGGAATTATCGCAAACACGTGTTACATCAAGACGTGGTTGACCGGTGCCGATTATGTGGAGATACCAACGAATCCATCGAGCACATTATTGATGGTTGTCGCGTAATGGCTCAAAGAGAATATACGCACAGACATAATGATGTGGCGAGCATTGTACATCAACAACTTGCCTTAAGCCTAGGACTCTTAACAGAATGGATGCCTTTCTATAGATACATTCCAATGTCCGTTTTAGAAAATGAAGATTACATCTTATATTGGGATGTGACCATCCAGACGGATCATTACATCCGAGCCAATCGACCTGACATCGTGATGCGAGAGAAAAAAGGTGGAAGAGTCTACATCATCGACATTGCTTGTCCGCTCAACCGAAATTTGCAGGCAACCTATACAACCAAGATTCATAAATATAGCGAGCTAAGGCATGAAGTTAAGGCAATATGGAGGAATGTGAAACATGCATCTATTCATCCTATTGTGATTTCGGCTACAGGCAATGTGCACGCAAGATGCACTGAACATCTTGAACATTTAGGAGTCAGTAGGGTACTGGCGGCAGCTCAAAAGGCGGTTTTATTAAACACCTGTCGCATTGTAAGAAACTTCCTAGACCATCAGGAAGCAAGTGACTAAGAACCTATGGCGTGATACATGGTAGCTCTAAGAAAGCATCCAGAGGCGACTGGTGTCACCTTCAACACTCACGGCCGCTGTGTGAGGATAACAGCGGCAAAGCCAAACTGCAAACTACATCATGCTTCTAATTTTGTACCTACAACATCATCGTAAATGATTTCAAACAACGTATTAAAATAACTTATAACATCCTGATCTCATCAGTCACTTGACTTAGTCCGTGGCTATGACGAAAAACCGGGTTCATCCGAGAAAAAGTATGAAAAAAAAATAATAATAATTCACTCAAGATGATGACAATACAACGAAGTCTTCATCCTAGATCTTCCGTACCTCGAATATATCTCCCTCGCGATAAAGGGGGTAGAGGATTGCTAAGCTTAGAGTGTCTTCATCGAAGAACGGTTCTGGCTACAGCCTGCCCAGTTCTAAAAAGCACGAATTCCCTTATGCGACTCGTACATCAACATGAAGTTGCCAATGCTGCGGTGTTTCTATACCATGCAGCAGATAGGGCCGCAGAGGAGCTTGACCTCCCATTTGATTCCAGCGACATTACACATGGCCTAGCATCACTAACACCTCTGGTGCTCAAAAGTCGTATACAGGAAGCAGAACATACGCTTCTACTAAGTCCAACATGTTCCTCAAGTCTGCTGGATTGAGATCGGAGACCGAGGGATTTCTTTTTGCCTGTCAAGACGGCGTCATAGACACCTTAGTTTACCGCGAGCGCATAATGAATATACCTGTACGCGATACCAACTGCCGAGCGTGCAAGCTAGAGCCCGAAACACTTGGACATGTTCTCAGTGGATGCTCTAAATATGCACGCTGCGCGTACATAGAGAGACACAATGCAGCTCTAAAAGTGATATATTACCATCTTAGGCATTTCTATGGTGTTGATCTATTGCCCGTCTTGCCATACGCCCAGGGGGAACTCGAGTCAGTTGTGGAGAATGATCAGTGTATGATCTACTGGAATTTCTCATTCTCCACCACTCAACGTATCAGTACTACGAAGCCTGACATTGTCCTCCAAGATCTGAAGAACAAGATCATTTACGTGATTGAATTCTCGGCACCAGCCGATGGTAATATCACGGCAAAGGAGGGAGAAAAACGGGCGAAATATCAAGCATTTCTTTCCGAGCTGAGTAGGCTGTACCAAGGCTACAAAGTCCATCTTATAATTCTCATAATCGGCTGCCTTGGAGGTATGAAAGCTTCATTTATTAGCCAACTCAACAAGATTCCGGCTTGCCAGCGTCAGGCTCATTTCATCGCGAACCGGATGCAAAAGGCTGTTCTCCTGGGATCACTCCATCTGGTCCGTCAACACTGTTCCTCTTAAATTCTACAAAGATTGGTAGCTCTAAAAAAGTATCCAGAGGTGAAACCTTCATCTCCAACTGTCTTGTCTGCCGAGTAAGGTCATCCGCGGCTAGAGACCTGACTCCAGGGAACAGTGTTGCCCGATGTTATCACGCGTAAATTTCCCGCTCTTGCTTACCTTCTAGGACAGAAGGAGCAGAAGCGGATGACGTACACGTTCCAGTAGCTTTGGGATTGGTTTCTTTAAGGAATCATGATCGAAGCTTCCGGAGCCTACAACTTATTAATAATTGTAACGGAGGAAACGGATTATGGTCATCTTTTGTGAGCGAAGAGGGCCTCATTTGAGATAAAAAAAACCTCAAACAATTTACTAAGATGAAAAGCGGTTTACGAGAAAAAAGGGTTACAAGAAATCCACATAAAACAACTATCGGTTTGAATTATAGGACTAAAGGGTAAGGAGCGGCGGGGCAATGGTCTAGGTTCAAGGCTACAGGATCTGCCGTCATGCGTTCGCGTCCTCGTACTCTCGTCAATTTTTTTTCTTTCTAATTTTTTTTTAATACATTACCGTGAATATGCATAAATATTATAAAAATATTAATAAATATTAATAATTTTTGAATTGAGTGGAGCAGCAAAAATCTTTTTTGTGATAAGCTTTTGGAGGGCGGGGGTGCTAAAAATGCCCTTTATCTGTCACATATAGTGACTTTCAACCCATCAAATTATCTCTCCCAACGACCGTGGGAACGGAAGCAATTCAGAAAAAAATTGATAGCACTAGATCTTCGCACAGCCTCGCGGTGTGCGAAGTTCAGCGCGGAAGAATACACGAATCGGTGAGACAGGCCCCGCGTTTCGACAGTCTCGAACAGTCTGAACTTCAACGTCTTGAGGTAGAGAAGACAGAGAGAGAGAGAGAGAAGGGAGCAAATAAGGAACAAGTACTGAATAAATGTCAAGTTTATATGGATACAGAAGGATAATAATTTATAGCTTATAGTTGAAACATAACAGTGGTTCCAGTACCGAGATTGAATAAAAAGAGTCTGAATTGGAATATATACTAAGAAATATTTATCGTCCATGTTACATTGATTTCAAGTTTACTCCACTAAATTCAGAAAAAACAAGTGTTATTAAAAGTTTAGACTCAAACAACATCATGCCACAAAGTCTCTCTGTGAAAGAGATTTCAATTCAAGTGCCAAGTTTCGATGGAGATTCCGAAATCGTCAACGCTTTTATTCGCGGGTGTAAAAGGGCAAGGGAAAAACTAAAAGACACCCCTATATTAGAATTTTTAGATTTGATTTCCACCAAATTAACCGGAAAAGCATGCAAGCTACTATCATCGCGTTTAGATTCGTACATTCTTTACAGTGATTTTGAAAAAGACGTCAAGCGCACATTCCGTACCCCTAAAACAGAAGCCTTTTGGTCAAATGAAATCAGTCGAGTGTTTCAGTGTGAAGACGAAAGAATAATTGACTATGCAAGTAAGGTGCAAACAATCGTTTCACAATATACTGAGGCAGTTAAAGAGAGTAATCCAACAGAACCGACTGAGAACATTTCTCCAAATGCAAAAGCCTTGATAGAAAATTTTAAAAAATATGCATTAAAACAATTTTTAAATGGTCTCTCAAGAAACATTTGAATTCAGGTAATAACCGGCGAACCTAAAACTCTGAGAGACGCTATCGACATAGCCATTCAGGTAGAACAGGACGAAATTGATCTCCAATATAGGGACAGACTCAGAAGCGGCAATAGCACTTCAGATAGTACAGAGAACTTAAAATCAGTTGCAAAAGTTCATTACTCTAACCCGGTTAGCACAGTTTTTGATAACACTCAAAGTCGGTCAAACACATTCAGTCAAAACAAAAGTAATAAAAATAGAAGTAATTCCCGCGATAGTCAAAATTCTAAAAAATTCTAGAAATAATCATTTGAAATTTTGTAACCTTTGCGAGAGCAATACCCATGATCTCAGCGAATGTAGAACACTTAAAAGAATTAAGGAAAACCGGCAAAACAATAGGGGGAGCAATAGATATAGAAATCAATCAAATTCCCCAAATCGATACGACTCGAATAACCGTAGTTCAAGTAGAGAACGCTTTCAACCAAGATAAAACCGATACGACGGTTGATACAATCAAAACAACTCTCAAAAACAAAATTTTCAAAATTATTACCCACATCAACAAAACACTCAAAACTCAGGTAATGATTCGAGATACCCTCCGAAGACTTATCAACCAAATCACCAAACACGTTACAGGACAGAATCCCAACCAAATTTTCAACCAAATTATCAACCAAATTTTCAACCAAATTATCAACCAAATTTTAAACCAAATTTTCAACCAAATTATCAACCAAATTTTCAACCAAATTTTCAAACAAATTTTCAACCTAATTTTCAGCCAAACTTCCAAAAAAGCGAACAAAATCTTGAAACAAACCACCAATTGCACTACAAACCAAATTATAACCCAAATTATCCGATTAGCAATGAGAATAACCACCACCATAAGTTTAATGACTACCACGCGTGTAGTTCATCTATACAAAATCCTTTTGATAATCGCGTATATAAGAAACACAAATCCTCCACAGATTCACAAAATTTAAACACACAAGCGACTCGCCAGATGAGCGCGCAGGCGAGTGGCGAAGCAATGTTAAGACGCTCCACGGCGAAACTGAACGTAGAAAACGAGCAATAATACAACTAAGTACTCAGGCTAATGCTCCCACAATATTATTAAAGAGCGAACAATTCTTAGAAAATTTAGAATTTATTCTCGATACGGGAGCTGAAATAAACGTCGTAAAACGACAAGCATTACAGGAATGGATTTGTATTGACGAACTAGTCCGATTCGAAATAAATGGTGTAACTCCAGGTTTGGTTTTTTCGGAAGGTCAAATAATTATCAAATGCAACGACATTGATATTAAATTTCAAGTGGTTCCCAATTCATTTCCGATCAAAGAAATGGGGATTTTAGGTAATCCCTTTTTCTGGCAGCAGCGAGATCCCAATGTTTGAAATTGCGTAATCAAACTTTCCCATTTCATAGCGAAGAGTATTTTACATTACCACCACGTTTAAAGAAAATCATTTTCGTGAGAATCGAAGACACCTCACTTACGGAAGGATTCCTTCCTGAGTTAGATGCAGGTCCAGGAATTCTTCTTGGCAATGCTCTGGTATCAGTTAAAAATGGTGTTGCACATATACCTGTGTTTAATGTTACCAGCGAAACTATCAAATTAATAACACCTTTTGCAAAAATTTAACCAGCAGACTTGTCAGATGCAATACTGTTTGACGAAAAAGCATTGGACAACGATGACGTCTCCCAAAAAAATATATTTCAGCTAAAAAATGAGCTTCCTTCCGAGGCACGAAAAAGATTGCACATTCTAGAAGCGCTTTTGCCTATAGAACATTTAGATGAAGGCGAAAAATCGCATGTTGTGAAATTAAGTGAGCCATATACCAATGTTAGAGTTCAAGGTTTATTTTTTTAAAATGAATAATTTATTAATTATGGACCCAGGACATGCAAACAGATTAAATCAGACAGATTTTCCGAAATGAGAAACTTATTTATTAAATCTGCAACTATTTTACACTTAGAGTAACAGGTTCTATGCGTAGCACTAAATTTATATAATACAATCAGCAGTAATTCGTTGAATTTGATCACAATTATCAGTCTTGGATCGGTTTCAGTCTTGAACCAGTCTTTGGGCTTGTAAATTGATTCTACAAGTTACCTAGAGACGTAAATAATACACAAGTGCCTACATAAACTTCAGTCTTATTTTCAATGTCATAGGAGCACGGTAGCTTGAATTGCGTACACCGTAAGAGGATCGTGGTTAGCTTTGGTAGGGAAACGAGGTTCAAACTCGGCAGCCTAGACAGCGTGCACCGAGGTAGGTTGGCGAAAAACAGCTTGGATAGCGTACATTTTTGCCAGGGAAGCTATGTCTGGATGGTGACTTAGGATTCGATTGGAGGAACATATTTCAAATACAATTCAAGTATAAAATTACAAAATCAAAATTAATATCAGCAAACTGGAGCCGAATTGGCGTTCCCAGTCATAAACTTTGGATTGTATTTTTCAGAGCCGAGGTGGCGTACCCGAAAAATAAAATCAGTGGTTTTCAGAGCCGAGATGGCGTACCCGAAAATAAAATAATAAAATAATTCTTTCAGAGCCGAGGTGGCGTACCCGAAAGTAACCAAAAATTGTTTCTAGAGCCGAGATGGCGTACCTAGTTTTAATTACGGCAGCCGAAATAGCGTACACCGTTTGTAAAATAAAAAAAAAATACCTTGGTTTCTCGTCAGAAAGTGTGCAGTGCTTTCCTGTAGTGCAGCAACACCACTAGAAGTCGGACCAGGCGAGAGACCACTGGAACGGTTGATGGGCCGTTCACCCACTGGTACTGATCCTCTACCTGGTTGCCTTCTTCAATACGTTTCGAACGAGCTTACTTTTGAGAGAAAGCATTTTGCGCTTTCTAGTGGTAGCTGCCTGTACTAGTCAGCCCGCACCTACCTTGCATTGCT
>CAKNXH010061707.1:0-17234 GCA_932178445.1 Andricus quercusramuli
AAAAAAAATACATTGCGAGTGAAAATGATCCAATCGATACATTACAAAATATAAGTATTAAAATATCAAATGAAATATAAAATAAACTGAACACGAAAACCGTTTGCACTCCGAAATGAATTGTACGTACATATAAATTATGAAATATATCTAAGTACCCACGAACAAGAAGACTGCAAATTTTCAACATTCAATACCGAATCGATAAACGACCTAGCCTAACCACCGCAACCGAAAGGAACACCATGTTGTATGGATGTTTCTTGCAACGTGATCGGGCGGTAACTTGGAACTGCTTTTATTTAAAACCTGATCCGTAAATATAGAATGAGCAGGGTAAAATAAATTAAAAATACTCTATTCAAATAATGAAAATAACAAACAAGCATAGTTGTCTAATATCGAACTTGCAACATTTGTTTCTTTTTAGTAATTTTTAAATTGTCGGTCCAATAAAAATACAAATATGTTTCTAAAATTAAAATTTATATTTTACATCTTTTTAATATTAGGAAAATGTTTGAAATTCGTAGTGGTTTCACAGTATTAATAATTCATATTATTTTTGTTCAATAATTCACCTATCACGATATTCGACTCATATGCTTCGCACATACGTACCTGCACGAAGTGCGAGCGATAACGCTGCGTTTCGGCACGCATGGCGTGCCTCGCATGCAGTGCGAGTAACGTGCGTCGCACGCTTGCTATCTGGGTAGCTATAATGTAAACCGATTTTTTTAAAACTTTGCTAGCTAGCTTCACACGGCCTTTTCCTGCTATTACACTTACCCGCGTAATCTCTACTACAAAGGTGTAATCAATATTAAAACTTATGGCACTTTGAACTACTGATTCTACTAATTTCCACAAGTCTTCGAAATGCAAATCTTTGAGGGGTAAAAATGCCTTCCAGGCAACTCCTTTACCTGAACCCATCCGATCCAAACACAATACCCACTAAATCTGTTTCCTTACACCACGAGACTATACAGGGTGTCCCAGACTCAAGTGTCCGGACTTATATAGCCATATAAAAATTTAAAAAATAAATAGAAAATTCCTTTTCCAAAAATTAGTTGAAGTTTTAGTTTTTTAGTTATAAAACATTTAAGTTAGACCAATCCGGAGCGCCGTATAAGCAGCCGTATGTACATGAACGAGATTTCAACGCAGTGGTATCACAGCGAGCGCAGAGGTGCGGTTAGCGACGGGAGAACACTACGTTGGAATCACGTTCACGCACACACGGCTGTTTATGCAGCGCTCCTGATTGGACCAGCTTAAATATTTTATAACTGAAAAACTAAAACTTCAACTGATTTTTGGAAAAGGAATTTTCCGTTTATTTTTTTTATTTTTATACGGCTATATAAGTCCGGACACTTGAGTCTGGGACACCCTGTATAGTCTCGTGGTGTAAGGAAACAGATTTAGTGGGTATTGTGTTTGGATCGGATGGGTTCAGGTAAAGGAGTTGCCTGGAAGGCATTTTTACCCCTCAAAGATTTGCATTTCGAAGACTTGTGGAAATTAGTAGAATCAGTAGTTCAAAGTGCCATAAGTTTTAATATTGATTACACCTTTGTAGTAGAGATTACGCGGGTAAGTGTAATAGCAGGAAAAGGCCGTGTGAAGCTAGCTAGCAAAGTTTTAAAAAAATCGGTTTACATTATAGCTACCCAGATAGCAAGCGTGCGACGCACGTTACTCGCACTGCATGCGAGGCACGCCATGCGTGCCGAAACGCAGCGTTATCGCTCGCACTTCGTGCAGGTACGTATGTGCGAAGCATATGAGTCGAATATCGTGATAGGTGAATTATTGAACAAAAATAATATGAATTATTAATACTGTGAAACCACTACGAATTTCAAACATTTTCCTAATATTAAAAAGATGTAAAATATAAATTTTAATTTTAGAAACATATTTGTATTTTTATTGGACCGACAATTTAAAAATTACTAAAAAGAAACAAATGTTGCAAGTTCGATATTAGACAACTATGCTTGTTTGTTATTTTCATTATTTGAATAGAGTATTTTTAATTTATTTTACCCTGCTCATTCTATATTTACGGATCAGGTTTTAAATAAAAGCAGTTCCAAGTTACAGCCTGATCACGTTGCAAGAAACATCCATACAACATGGTGTTCCTTTCGGTTGCGGTGGTTAGGCTAGGTCGTTTATCGATTCGGTATTGAATGTTGAAAATTTGCAGTCTTCTTGTTCGTGGGTACTTAGATATATTTCATAATTTATATGTACGTACAATTCATTTCGGAGTGCAAACGGTTTTCGTGTTCAGTTTATTTTATATTTCATTTGATATTTTGATACTTATATTTTGTAATGTATCGATTGGATCATTTTGACTCGCAATGTATTTTTTTTTAAGTGAAAAGAGAGAAATGATTTTTAAACATTGCTATATGTTTATCCAAACGTGTATGGCAAATAAGACAACACTTTATTTCATAATTGACAAAAATCCAGTCAGAGTTACGTGACATCTTGAAAATATTGATTAAATAGTGACACATAACCTAAATTTCTGGTGCGGCAAACAAAACACTGCCGTAGATTGCACTTTTCAAAATCAAAATAAGTAGAAAATATACATCGAACATACGGAAAAACTTCCCTACTATACATTCTCCTGATTATAGTAGAGAACGCGCAGTTTTCAAAATTATCAAGAGATTCAAGACAAGGTAGATAAAGAATATTTTGTTTTTTCCCATTCCTCCCGCAACAAAATTTTTGTTTCAAAATGTTTTCGCACGAAACTTTTTTTGTTCATCCTGTTACCTGCCTTTTATTCAACAATCTACATTTAAATATTGTACATATATATACCGTCCGCAAGAACCTGCAACGTGTATTTGCACTATACCAGCACGACATGATATCCGCACGACGTGCGACGCACCTGTCACGCATATGAGGACGCATCTGCGTCATCGCTTGCGTGCACGCCGTGCGACAAAATCCGAACGCGTGCGACGCATGTGCGTCGCACTATGCGCGCATATTGCTATCTGGGTAACAACAACAACAATAACATGTGTCTACCACAGGCTATCGTAGTAGCGATTGCTAATGCAAATCGTCAGTCCGATCCGAATAATAATCATTTTAAAAAAGGGTATAGAAGTATAAGCGATAGGGATAAGTTCAAATTACAATTAAATTTTTATTCGTAAAAAAGATCTACTCCTTTTCGCTCCGCTGGTAATCGAACGCCAGGTCAACTGATTGCCGGTCAGGTGCTCTACCACTAAGCTACTGGAGAGATCGGAAGAAGAGTCCCTTTTTCGAATACGCTTCATTTGCAAGGTGTTATGTTAGATACATGTTTTTACTAGTAATCTGTATTATCTTCAGAGATGGTAACTATCGATCATTAGAGAAATCCTTAATCCTTAATTACAATTTAAGTGCTATACTGAACTTAGTCGTGGCTGGCGCAGCGCAAAACTTTTGTATACCATGTAATAAGGCTTACTTTAGACAAACTGATCACAGGTGCACAATGCAATGTGAGGCTTGTTTTAGTTCCCCATCATGTAAAGTCAATGCTGACATGAATAAAAAAATGATAATATTAAATGTGGGGGCTGTCGACGGTATTTTTATGAAGTTGAATGTTTCAGGAAACACTTACTTTCTAATTCACACTCTACAGATAAAAGTATTTGCTCTGTATTGCAAATCTGCAATGGTTGTTCAAAGTTACTTAACTCTGAGAAAACCAAGAAAGGGGAGGTACATAGATGTGACTTCTCTGATTGCACAACGTGTAAGAAATTTTGTCCAATCAATCATTTTAGTTTTATGGCACCCCTAGAAATTAGAAGAGATAAAAGAGCACAGCCCAAAACTAAAAAAGTGGCTTACATTTTCTATGACTTCGAAACACAGCAATGTGAAGAAGTTGAAGGTGACGAATCAACAAATATTCACAAACCTAATTTGTGTGTAGCACAGCAGGTTTGTGAAGATTGTATGAAGGATCCGGATCCCAATGTAAAATTTCAATGGTGTGGTGTGCGCCAGTATATTTTTGATAAGGATCCTGTGGCCCAGTTCACTGAGTTCGCTATTCGTGATTTGAAGGATTTTTATGAGACCGTTTGCATAGCACGTAATGCGAAAGGTATCGATGCGCAATTAATTCTTAGAGAACTCATTAAGAATAGAGGTACTAATGAACCGCCAGAGCTTATTTTACATGGTACTAGCGTAATTTTGCTAAAAGTAAAAAAAAACACGATTTATTGATAGCCTCAAGGGCATGTGACATAGCCAAATACCTACATGACCGACCTCACTTTATCAATTTTCCGATTTTTTTTTTGAATCTAAGAACTTTTTTTATAAACAAAATATCGGGCTGAAACTTTGGAAAATGTATGAGAAGACAATAAACTACGTTTACGTGCCTTATTCGAGAAAGAACTTCGCAAAAAATTATTTTCGAAGAAATTAAAACTGGGTGCATTTTTTGAACCTAAGAACTTTTTTTATAAGTAAAATATCGGCTTCAAACTTTGAGAAATGCAAGAGACGACAGTAAAGTACGTTTATGCACATTATTTGAGTATAAAAGATGCAAAAAGAAAAATTCCAACTAAGTGTCATCTCCGGTTCCGCTTGCCAGTTCGGTCGGTATTGGCGATGGGCACGACAATGCGAAGTCTGGTGGCCACTAATCGAAGCTCTATCAGCTGGCTCGTCTACATCTGAAATATGGGGTGCACGCTGTCAAAGATTAATGATGCGGTGTTCTTACAATAATATTTTTTGAAAGTTGTGTCCAGCGTAAAAGTTGAGTGAAATATGTTGTTTCAATGTTGAATTATGTAAGTATTGAAATCGCTGTTGGCCTCGTTCAGTGGCCGCCAGACTTCGCATTTTCGTGCTCATCGCGAATACCGACCGAACTGGCAAGTGTTGTTGACATTTAGTTGGAATTTTTCTTTTTGCATCTTTTATACTCAAATGATGTACATAAACGTACTTCACTGTCGGCTCTTGCATTTCTCAAAGTTTGAAGCCGATATTTCACTAATAAAAAAGGTTCTTAGGTTCAAAAAATACACCCAGTTTTAATTTCTTCGAGAATAATTTTTTGCGAAATTCCTCATCAAATAAAGTACTTAAACGTAGTTTATTGTCTTCTCATACATTTTCCAAAGTTTCAGCCCGATATTTTATTTTAAAAAAAGTTCTTAGATTCAAAAAAAAATTTGAAAAATTGAAAAAGTAAGGTCGGTAATGTAGGTATTTGGCTGTGGCACATGCCCTTAATTATGTACATGTCCCATTAAGTGCTATGCCTGCAGCCTTCGGTTCAGAAGAGGCAAAGAAAGGTACATTTCCGCACCTTTTCAATACACCGCAGAATGAGCTATATGTAAGTAAATTACCATCTAAACATTTTTACTCCCCAGTTACGATGTCCATAGAGGGCCGTAAAGAATTTGACAAGTGTTATGACGAATTGATTGAAACTAATTACATTTTTAATTTTAAAAATGAAATTAGAACGTACTGTATAAATGACGTTGAAATTCTTCGTACTGCTTGTCTAGGTTTCCGCGAATTATTCATCAAGGTAACTAATGTGGATCCTTTTGTCGAAAGCGTCACCATTGCATCAGCGTCGGACAACGTCAAAATATGCCAAAACCTGAAATATTAGATACCCAAAAAGCTTTAATTGATATTATTGAAAGTCCAGATAAAGTTCATACCAATATCTTACCAGTAGACCAGGAAAATATTTATGCATCTTGGATGTATAAAGACGAAGCTGTAGCCCCATCGCCTGTTACTAATGTAGTTATAGCCGCATACACAACAGCGCAGGTACGTTTAAAATTGTATGCTTATTTGAAAAAACTAGATCGTCGTGTTCTCTATTTTGATACGGATTCTGTCATTTTCGCTAGTAAACATGAGGTAGGTGAATATTACCCAGATACAGAATGTTTACTAGGGGATATGACAGATGAGCTCGAAGTTTATGGTTCGGGAAGTTATATTGAAACCATGTTTGCAAAGTGAAAGGCATTACTCTAAATTATAAAAACTCTCAAATCATAAACTTTGACTCTATATGCGATCTTGTGGTTAATAAGGCTTCCCCGATTGATTTACATTATAGAGCCATTCGTAGAACTGAATATCACCACGTTGTCACCAAAAATGAACATAAAACCTGTAAACCTGTTTACACTAAAAGAAGGCTAATTGATAATCATGATTCTCTCCCCTTTGGTTACATACAGTATAAATAGGTTAAAACAGATTATCCCTCCGTAATTAATTTATTTATAACGTCTAAAGGCTAAAATGAATGATCTCTCATTCCTACGCTTTGTATGAAAACTATCTCAGCGTTGAATGAAAAATGTGTAGGTACACTTGTTTCACTCAATTTTAATTCTATACAATTTCTGTATTTTAATAATATGAGCATTTACTCTTTATGCTTTCAGAAATGATCTTCCAACCATTTGGAGGTCCAATAATGCGCTGTGACCAGAGTGTATTAGAGGATACAATGTTCTGCTGCAGCCAAACAGCTCTGGATATCACACCGGAAAAAATCATGGCGAGTGATGAATATGATAACTATATGTGCATAGGGTCACAAAACTTCACTTTCAGTGATCCTACTCTTTTATAATTTAAAAATTATATTTCATAATTTCACTCATTATCCTTTATAGTTTTAGCTCGTATCCTGAATATAGCTGAAAAACTATCTTTTTCGGCGAGGGGGGTGGGCGGCGACGACCGCGGCGGGGCGGTAGGAAACACGCCTTTATAAGCTGAATTTTAGGCGTGTGGAAAGGCACGTCAAATAAGCTCATGAAGGACGTGCTGGGTCAGGGGTATTAGCTCATAACCCTGACATCGCGAGAAATTAGCTAATTAAAAAAGGAAATAATTTTTTCAAATATCAATACTCGAATTGCAAAATACTCACAACATGAGTACAAGAGCCAACTAAGATTCATTATAGCGCTATGAATATTTATCAGTATATATAAATTACAAGGTTTGACTGACGATGTATCACTATTCAACATGGACACGCGCTGGAAGCATCCGTTCACGTCACTAGCATGTGGTCCAACAGGTTGTGCTAAAACTTTCTTTGTAAAAAAGTTTCTTCAAAACCTCAACCGAATGTGTGATACACAAATTGATCGAATGATTTTCTATTATTCAGAGTGGCAAACAGCTTATAAAGAATATGGAAAAGAGATAGAGTTTCGTGAAGGATTACCACAATCTTCTGATTATTTCAATGATTCAAGGCCTAAACTTATAATTCTCGACGATTTAATGAGAGAATCTTCGAGTAGCACAATTGTAGATCTTTTTAATACAGGAAGTCATCATAAAAATTTGAGTGTAATTTTCATTTCTCAAAATCTTTTCCATCAAGGGCAGGGTCAAAGAGATATTTCTCTAAGTGCAAACTATATACACGGAAAAAAAAGTTCATTAAACTTTCTTGAAGTATTACAAGAGTCGGGGATGAGAGCGAACCTTGAACAAATTTTCTATATTCTGTATAACTTTCAGGATTTAATATAGAACTAACCTAGAATAACTCTACAAGAATTCTGTAAACTTTATATTGAACTCCGATTTGAAAAAGTTTAATAAAATATATAGAGAAATTCATGAAAGAATGCTGAAAACTTTCGTAAAAATCACAATTGAGGTATTGAAAGTTTGTAATCACATAATTATAAGGATTAAATACCTCAATTCAGTCAAATGTATAGAAAAATTCTTCAAAAAATGTTGAAAAATCTCATAGAAATTCGATTCGAAGTATTGAGTGTTTGTGAACTACTTCAATCTAAGATCTATAGACTTCAGTTCTTTAACATGTAGCTGCGCAGTCGCTACTGTGCGCAGGCAGCGACTTTTCCGTATCGCTCCCGCGTGAAAAAAAAAGAATTCAAGTCTTAGAGAACATTAGCACGCGTTGAAAATTAAAATATTAAGTTTGCCAATAACCGACACATCTCTAAATGGTAAATACACTACCCGGGTGCACCGGAACGTGCACCAGATCGTTCAAGACGTCATCTACGAGAACTTTTTTCGAATCAAAATTGTATCAATAGCCAAAATAACTACCAATGGTGAGTCGACGATCAGGATGCACCGGAACGTGCACCAGGTCGTTTGGCACGTATTTTACGAGAACTGCTTTAAAATTCAAATTGTGTCAACATCCAAAATAATTAATTGTTGAGTCGACGATCCAGGTGCACCGAGTATGCACCAGGTAGTTCAGCACGTATTCTACGAGAACTTTTTAGAAATTTGAATTGTTTCAACCACCAAATGAACTACCGTCGAGTCACCATTGGTAGTTATTTTGGTAGATAAACCTCAAGATTTCTAAAGAAATCATCAAGTCAAGCTCCCTTCGATCGTTTTTTTATATTAAGAAAATATGAGAGAAAACAAAGTTTTCATATTTTTGTTTCGGTCTTACGATCCATTTAGAAAAAATTGAAAAACTAAATCGAGTCAAAATTCCTTTTTATTGACGTTTTGGCCCCATCTGTGGGCCTTCATCGATACAAACATCTTAAAGAATAATCAGAGTCAATCATAAATATACGTCGAAGCGAATGACAACATTTTAAAATTTTGTGAAGTCAGATATCATTCTGAAGTTTTAAAAATCACTATGAAGTTTGTAAAAAAAGTATTGGGAAACTATAAAGTCCAAGGAACTTTCACAATATGTTAAAAAAGGTTCATATTTTGTAATTAAAATGCTGTGAAACAGCTAACAAACTGATGTTTTTTCACAAACTTCATAGTGATTTTTAAAACTTCAGAATGATCTGACTTTACAAAATTTTAAAATGTTGTCATTCGCTTCGACGTATTTTTATGATTGAGTTCGATTATTCTCTAAGATGTTTCTTTCTGATGAAGGCCCACAGATAAGGCCGAAACGTCAATAAAAAGGAATTTTGACTCGATTTCTTTTTTAAATTTTTTCTAAATGTATCGTAAGACCGAAATAAAAATATGAAAACTTTGTTTTCTCTCATATTTTCTTAATGGTAGTTAGTTTGGCTATTGACACAATTTAGATTCTAAAAAAGTTCTCGTAGATGACGTCTCGAACGACCTGGTGCACGTTCCGGTGCACCCGGGTAGTGGACTTGCCATTTAGAGATGTGTCGGTTATTGGAAAGCTTAAGATTTTAATTTTCAACGTTAAAAATTGAAATAGATTCAACTTTTCCCATGTCATATCTTATTTAATCGATTCAAAAAATATAGAATTGGGAATTCAACTTTTAAAATTATTTGCAATGCAAGCCTTTAATTTCATATAACTTATATAAACTTATTCTATATAGCTATATAACATCTTATTAATCTTGAGCCTACTAGAATTTATAACCAAAAAAGAATTTGCGATTAAAAATTTGTTCGAAATTTAAAGTTTCCAAAATTTAAAAAATGTTAAAGATCCCGAAATTTGTAATTACCTACATTTTAAACTAAATTTTCGAAATATGATATTCTTGAAATTACTGACATTATAAATATAAAACTCCAGAAATTTCAAATTTCCGAAATCATTAACCTAGAATTTTCTAATCACAAAAATTTGTCAAACAGCCCTTCACAGCTGTAGCTTATATTTTAGATTTTTTTTATACTACAAGTTATGTTAGCTGCGAGGTTTTCTCAGGAGCTCCGAATGCGTAGGTAGGGGGTTCGAACCCACAGCGAATAATAATTTTAATAGCGTGCGATTATTTGTGTAGTGATTGTTTGTGTAATAGTAAATAATTATGTACTTAAATATGTGAACAAATATTGAATCATAATGATAATAATAATGATAATAAAAAAGATTTTTTTTAGGCTAAAAATCGGCCATGATTTTATAGAACTGTTCTCTATAGTTTCGAGACTTCTCCGATGTAGACTGTATATTAGCTGGACTTTTAGATTTTCTAGAACTATTCTAAGTTTTCCGCATTTTAGAGAACTCTGTATTAAATTTTGTAGAATAGTTCGATGCAATGGAAAACCAAGAAGATTTTAACTTTTAATAAACTACCCGTCGTATCCTCTACTATAGGACTAGTTCTATAAAATTTAATGAAATTTTTTTTCCGTGTATAGTCACGTTTAAGAATCCTCGAGATCGGGCTCACATTCAACATCTTGCGCGCCAGATTTGTCCTGAAGACCCACGGTTTATACAAGAAGCCTATCACGATGCAACTTCTCAACTGCATGGCTATTTACTTCTAGACCTTAAACAATCAACTCCTGACAATTTTCGCTATCGCACAAGTATATTTCCGGACGATCCTCATCAGTACGTTTACATACCAGTGAAAAGTATAAAGGGGAGAAACAGTGATTGTCAAGTTCCAGTTGCATATTCGTGATGACGTCGAAAGGTTGCAAGTCAATAGGCAGGAAGAATGCCATTGTTTTACATGCCCTTTGTCACCTAAATCCAGATCAACGACAGGCAATACTAAAAACATCTGATGTCAAACTCATAAAATGTATTTGTGAGTGTGCCTTAAATATCTTGTTGGGAAATGTTCCTCTTAAAGATAGCCAGAAGCTAAAATTGAAAAAACATAGAAAGACACTACGAATGTTAGTTGAAACGCGCGGTACATGGAAAAGCAAGAAAAAATTTATGGTTCAAAAAGGTGGATTTCTGCCTCTCCTACTTGGACCAATCATTGGTGGTTTGCTTTCCAATTTGTTCAAATCTTCTTCGTAGAACTTTCAATAATATGGAGCATACAAGAAAAATGGTATTGATTCCTAGCGAGCAAGTGGACAAAATTAATCGACAAATGCAGACGATAAATCAGACATCCTTACATAACAATAATAATAATGATTCGCCGGTTATACCATCGATACCTGGTGCAACTACACAGACTCCTGGAAACAATCTTGGTAGATCAGATTCTGAAATGAGTCGAATCTTATTCTCGCCTTTTCCGTACGATGAACGTGAAAGGTGGAAAGACTACAGTCAAGTGTTGAAAAAATTTCTCTTCTTTGTCGATAAAAGTAGGAAATTAACTGCTGAGAAAATGGATTATTCTGAAAATACAGATAATGATTCCCACCAGTTTATGCCTGTAAAGGATATTATAGCTAATGTACCTAAATCTTTTCGATCTAAAAGTACATTATTACTCAATCACCTAACAATGGCTGACTTTGCCGACAGAATAAAATGGGATAAATATGGCTGGGTAATCATTGACGGGAAACGAATTGAACATTCAAACATTACAGATCTCGTTAATGATGCATTGAGGTATAGAAAAAGTGCTAACCCTCCAGGAAGAAGTCACTTTGCCCGTATACTTCAAGAGCTTGGCACACCACAAAAGCTCGTGAAAAATCATGACTATTGGATTCAAGCTAAGCAGATACAGCGCGACATCAACTACCGATTGAACCAAGAATCTCTCATAACAGATGATGAAACTACTGAGGATGAGGCTAGAATAAATAAAACTCTCACAACTCCTAATAATTCAATTCGTGAGAGGAGTCGCAGTAGAATTAGAAGAAGTAGCCGTCGAGAGAAGGTACAATCTGGTTCGGGAATGGTAACCAAGTGGCAATCTTTTATCCTAAAATGAAGCTAATGGAAGAAATATACTACAATCCTGGTCATCCCGCTTCCTACAGCGGAGCAGAAAAATTAACTCGTGCTACACGTGGTAAAGTATCTCGCACACAAGTACTTGATTGGCTGAAATCTCAGGACACATTCACTTTACACAGGCCTATTCGACAAAAATTTCAAAGAGCTCATTACACAGTTTACAATTTTGATGAGGTTTGGGAATGTGATTTAATTGACATGCAAAGTGTTTCTACTTATAACGATAATTATCGCTATCTCTTAGTGGTAATTGATACCTTAAGTAAATTCGCCTGGGTTGAAACACTTCGAAATAAAACAGCACTGGAGGTTAAAAATGCTTTTGAACGTATTTTACAAAGAAGTAATCATCTTACTCCTTTCTGTTTACAATCAGACAAAGGAAAGGAATTCTTAGGAGCTTCGTTTCAAAAATATCTGACTGATAATGGGATAAAATTCCGCGTGACACGGGATCCTAACGTTAAAGCAGCCGTAGTCGAACGTTTCAACCGAACACTCAAGGAACGTATGTGAAGGTATATTACACACAAAAATACTCGACGATATTTTGATGTTTTACAACAAATTGTGAGTGCTTACAATAATGCTAGACATTCTAGTATTAGAATGGCACCGTCTGAAGTTAATTTATCGAATGCAGCCGAAGCTCGAGCAAATATTCAGCGTCGTTTCTGTAAAGAAAAAAATTCCAAAGGAAAGCCCAAATACAGTGTTGAGGACAATGTCAGAATCAGTCATGAGAAAGGTGTCTTTGAGAAAAGTTATCAGTCTGGCTGGAGTGAGGAATTGTTTGTTGTAAGGCGAGTACTTACAGGAAGAAGTCAAGCACCTTACATGTATGAGTTGAAAGATTTAACAGGAGAAGAAATAGAAGGTGTTTTTACGAACAAGAATTGTCTGGTGTTAAAAATACAAAAAATTGAGGACGAATTTCAAATTGAAAAAATATTACAGACTAAAGGCAAGGGAAACAAAAAACAATTTCTTGTTAAGTGGGTAGGTTATCCTGACAAATTTAATTCGTGGATTCCAGCCTCGAATTTAAAATACTTGTAAAAATTAATATCGATCAATTTTACCTTATTTTACCAAGCAATAGTGGTATGAAATATTTTCCCGAGAATACCACTTCCAATTTTATCACACAATTGCCACATGAGATTCGTCCACAAGTACAGTGGGTCCTAGCACTCACAGAAATACAACTTCCTCGTACATTTCTTCATGTGAGACACGATTATTCATTTTGAAAATCGTATTGTTCTTACAAACAGTGGGGCTGCAGGATATGAATATCCACAATATGATGTTAATAGTAAAAATATAAAATCCATTGAGGAAGGTATTGACCTTCTTCACAAATATAACGTACCTATTAGTATGAGGAAAGATGAAATCACTGATGAAAATATGGAGGATAAATTAGGAGATGTAATAGATCTTATTGCTTTGAGAGAAAAGAAGGATGGAGAAATGTCCCTTACGTGGAAAAAACCTCTTGTTAATTTCTTTCAAGCCGGTCTTTATGCAAATATTGTGTCTCTTTTAAATAATCTAAACAGTCTTCCAGAAATGGGTCAACATATTAGATTTAAATATGACAAATTCAAAAGTAGTTACGTAAGTATACAAAAACAGTGTGAAAAACTATGTCTGACTGATCACTATTTTTTGGTACTTAGTGATAAATTATCACGTATTCTTGGATTTGCTCCAGATAATCTAATCCCAATTCAAACTAAAGACTACATTGCTAGACACCCACCTAGTCTATCAAGTGCTCTTCCAGATAAATTATTTATTTACTGCAATATTTGTGAACCACGTGTTACGGGAGATGTAAACGCACCACTTTTACGTACAGTTTCTTTAGATACAACAGATTACAATTTTGGTACAACACAAGTCACCCATTTTTCATCACCTACCTACATACCAGTTCTTAGCACTGGTTTTCCAACGATTGAAATTGATATAAGAGATCACATTGGTTTGCCAATACCATTCGAGTACGTTACGCTGACATCTACACTTCATTTTAAGCGTATTGACTAGATAAGAGAAAAATAATGACTCATTATATAGATTATTACTCCTCACAAGTAGGTGGAAGAGGTATACCACAAATATGCATTGGAGCTCCATATCAGAAGGGTCATGGAATTGGTAGCTTTCTCGGAGGCTTATTTCGACGTGTTCTCTCTTTCTTAACTAACGGTGCTCGAGTCATCGGAAAAGAAGCTCTTAGAACTTGTATGAATGTTATGAATGATATGGACAGGAAGATACCTCTCAAAATTTCGGTTAAGAATCGTTTTGGAGAATCTAGTCAAAATTTGAAACGTTGTGCAATGGATAAAATGGAACATATCATGAACGGTCCGGGTTATAAACATAGAAGGAAGAAGCAAGTGGTTCAGTTTATTTCTAATCGTGGTACACTTCACGTCGTGAAGACAAATAGAGTAAAAAAGAAAAAAAAAAGCTCAGGCAGAAAAATCAAAAAGCGTGTTACTTTAAAGAGAAAAAAGTCTACTAAAAATAATAAAAATACAAAGACAAGTGATCGCACAATTAAAGATATTTTCGGAAATAAATAAGAGCAATAATGTCGTTTCTTCATTCTCATTCCTGTGAGTGCTTGAAGTCAGAGCTAGATCTTTTTTCACTGCCTCCAACACAGACATCTATAGAAAGCTCGCAATGGGTTCATTATAAACCCGTTTCGTCACTCACTGATGACGCCCCCATAGAGTTTGTTATTCCTGCTCATGGTGATGAGTACCTTGACTTAGTACACACTATGCTCAGTCTTCGAGTGAAATTACTAACTCCTGCAAGAGTAGCCGCAAATACAGTTCAACTAGATAAAGTAGGGCCAGTAAGCAATTTTATGCATTCGCTGTTCAATCAGGTGGATGTATATTTCAATCAAAAAGTAGTATCACCTCCTAGTAACTCTTATGCATATCGAGCATACCTCGAGACTTTACTTAACTACGGCCCAGCTGCCAAAGATAGTAATCTTGCATCATCTCTGTGGTATAATGATCCTGCTGGAAAAATGGATGATTTTGATGCTAATGAAGGTTTAAAATCTCGACAGAAATATTTTGGTGCTGATAAATCCATTGATCTTATAGGCCATTTACACTGCGACGTTTTTAATCAAGATAAATTTCTTATCAATGGTGTGGAATTACGACTTCGGCTAGTTCGCGCAAAGGACACTTTCTACCTCGTGGATGCTACAAACAGCTGTCACGTGCGTATTGAAGAGGCCTCGATACTTATTCGCAGAGCAAAAATTAATCCTGGTGTTCTTCTTGCACACGCTAAAGCTCTATCTCAGGGTACTGCAAAATATCCTATCACACGTGTTGAAGTAAAAGCCTTAACGATACACTCGGGTGTACACGCTTAAAATCTTGACAATGTTATTCTTGATCAATTACCAAAAAGAATAATAATAGGATTTGTGGAGAATACTGCATATAATGGCAATGGCAACCAAAATCCCTTTAATTTTCAAAATTTTCAAATCAATCATCTATCACTTTATCTTGATGGTACCCAGATACCTTCGAAACCTCTACAACCGACCTTCAACACTAAAGGACTCTATGTCGATGCGTATAACACATTATTTACTGGAAGTGGTATTCATTTTCTAAATGAGGGAAATACTACTGGCCGACAGAAATATCCGAACGTTAATTGTTTATTTGCCTTTGATCTTACACCTGATCTATCCGCAAATTGCTATTCTCATTGGAATCTTGTAAAACGTGGGAGTCTCAGAATTGAAGTACGCTTCGAAGAGGCACTTGCTAATACAACTAATTGTCTAGTATACGCAGAATACCCGGTGAGAAGAGAAGAATTCAAAAAAATTAATACTTTCATATTTAAACGAAAAAGTGAGCATTATTTAATTTTTTGGAATGTGCTAATTTTCCATCGGGAGAAGTGCCCAACGAAAGAATAGGTTTATCTCTGAAATCAATTCTTTTCTATTTCCTTAACGAATGCCACTCGTGTTGTGTTCCATACAGGCGAACATATTTTCCATTTTTTTAATTCCTCTTAATGCGAGCAGTAGACACACCTCTCTTGGTTATTTTTAATTCCATACCTGCATGCTGTATTTTGGATTAATTTAATTCTTTCTAATCCGTCCACAAAATGCGTGCACTTACACGATTTCTATTCCTCCGTATGCAACATAAGTTTGAAAATTTCAATTTTTTTTGTCATGGTTATTTTTAACTTCATAGTTACATGCTTTATTTTCGATTATTTTAATTCCTTCTAATTGCAAGTTGCCTACTAAACATATCCTCTCCTTCCCTAAACCCTAACAACTGTTTCAGATGTTTAGCAGTCAAGTTGCAAAAATTTAACCTAAACCAAAAATCCAAATTCAAACCAAAAAAAAGGTAGGCAGGAAATTTTCAAAATTTGATTTCGACTATGCTGGATAGATCGTTTTTTGGCTCCGTATACTTTTTTTGTGGTTGTGTAATCCATGCACGTACATCAAAACATAATTTTAATATAATTTAAATGTGTTCCAAGACAGATTTAATTGAAATCGGTCAAAACATGTTTCTGTTAAACAGATTAATAAAAAAATGTTCACATAATTTACCAAAATTCTTTTTTTTTTCACCTGTAATTTATAAATGTAATACAATATTTATTCATTTGAAAAATTAATTTATTTCAATTCACAGTTGCGCCTTAACATTGACATTATTTTATTCCTTTCTATTCTTTCTTTTACATTTCTCCACTTTTTAATTCCTCCAAATACGCTCCCATTATATTTTTCTAAGTCGATTAAAAGGAATAGGTTTTGCTTTTTTTGTCTACTCGATGGTGGAACTTTCGATGGAGGAAAATTCACGTATGAATGAGAATTCAGATTCTGAATTTTTTTAAATTCTTTTCTTCTTACCGGGTATGATAATGTTTTGGAAATAGACTCGTCTAGACAAGTCATAGCAGATTGCAGTGCTTAGTTGAAGTGGTGGTACTTTCTATTTAGGGAAAAACCTCCTCATGGAATACCTCAGTCTCTACTTGTTCGTCGCGGTAGGAAACTCTCTACTGCTATATAGTGTATTAAAAATAATCATGGTTGATTACGTGATTGATATACAAGGGTTTCGTGAATATTCTGGTCGTTTTATATCTAAAGAAGTAGCTTTAGTTACTCTAGATCGTCACTGTATAGCTCATTGGATTACCTCTCCACCTTATGCTTTCACTGATCTCACAAGCCCATCTCAAAGACAAAATAATTGGCTCAGTTGTAAACATCATGGAATTGAATGGTTTGAAGGAGATGTTTCAATGCATTTTCTTCATGCTAGCCCTGGCGGACCGGCCGAACGCAAACATTACGCTACTGCGTAACGGTAAAGTAATGGTAAAGTAATGCTAAAGTAATATGGCATTATAATTAATAAAGGAAACAAAATTAATATGTAAA